>PVJS01034106.1:0-21764 GCA_004027185.1 Glis glis | reverse complement strand
AAATAAAAATAAAATAGGGCTGGGGGTGTAGCTCGGAGGTAGAGTGCCCCTGGATTCAATCCCCAGTGACACACACACACACACACACACACATACACACACACACACACACACACACACACACACCAATGATTTAAGAAGTAAAAACCAAACCATAAAACTACTAGAAGAAAGCATGGAATAAAAACATTTAAGCCAGGCGTGGTGGCACACACCTGTAATCCCAGTACTTGGGAGGCTGAGAAAGAGGATCACAGGTTCGCGGCCAGCCTCAGCTACTTAGTGAGGCCCTTTACAATTAGTGAGACCCTGTTTCAAAATAAAGAATAAAAAATAGGACCGGGGGTGTAGCTCAGAGGTAGAATGCCCTGGGCCGAATCCCCAGTACCCCCTCCCCCCACAAATCTATACTCTTGAGTCATTCTAAGAATTATACAAAACCTAGAAGTCATAAAGTGAAAGATGGGTATATTCAACCTCATAAAAATAAGTATATACATGGGAGGGGGAGAAACAAAATGAAAAGATAAATGATCAAGGGAAAATATCAGCAATTCATTTCACAAAGGGCCTTTTTGAGTTATATGGAGAAATCGGTAATAAAAAGAAACACAATCCAAGAGAAAAATGGACAGACACATGAAATGAATCTGTCAAAATAGGCTGAGCCTCACTCAAAATAAGAAAGATGCAAATTTAAGTTATAATGAGATGCAGCACACCACGCCCCCCCCCACACACACAGCGGGTGCAGGGCTTCGCTAGGTGGGGCACTCCCTCTGGTGGCTGGTTGGGGCACTGGCTGCATGGCTGGAGAGGGGTGAGAGAGGGGATACCAGCAGGTACACCTGGGAGGGCGACTAGGGGAGGGAACCCATAGATACAACTGGGGGGGAGGTGGGTACCCACAGATGCAGCTGGTGGTGCCAGGCAGCTGGAGGTCAGGTGTGGGGAGAAATCATCCATTCAAAACAGAAGATAGCTGGGCCAGGCGTGGTGGTGCACACTTGTAATCCAAGTACTTGGGAGGCTGAGACAGGAGGATTGCAGGTTTGTGGCCAGCCTCAGCTACTTAGTGAGGCCCTCTGCAACTTAGTGAGACCCTGTTTCAAATATAAAGAATACAAAATAGGGCTGGGGGTGTAGCTTGGAGGTAGAATGCCCTTGGGTTTGATCCTCAGTACTGCAAAAAACAAACAAACAAAAACAAACAAAAGGAGATAGCTGGGCCTGTTTGGCACATGCCTGTAATACCAGTACTTGGGAGGCTCAGACTGGAGGGTCGCAGGTTCAAGGAGAGCCTCAGGAATTTAGCGAGGCCCTGAGCAACTTAGTGAAAGCCCATTTTAAAATAAAAAGGGCTGGGGGTGTAGTTTGGAGGTAGAATGCCCCTGGGTTAAATCCCCAGTACCAAATAAATAATAACAATAATATAGAATAAAACAGCTCCTCTTGCTGCCACCAGTGACACCTCAGGGGCAGGGCTGTCCTAGCTGTCCCACCTGTTCAGTGCTGAGGGCTGCCTGCTCACCCTCTTTGTCATCATCAGCCCCATGTTAGCAGAGCCTTGCTCTAATTGGCCTCTCGTCCTGCTCCTTGGTAGCAGTGCCATGTTCAGTTCCCCAGCCCCAGCCCTCCTGAGATTCCAGTCAACTACCTAGGTGTTTCCATGTGTCACAGGTGACAGACATGGTCTGGGCAGCCCCTTTGCCTTCCCAGCCTCAGTTTCCCTAGTGGTGAAATGGAGTGAGACCTACTTCCTAGGAGGGAGAGTCAGCAGGAATGGGGAAGGCTGGGGGAGGGTTATGTGGGGAGAAGCGCCCTTGAGAGTTCCCAGACTAAGGTGCAGGACCTGTAACGCCTGTCCATCAAGAAGATGCAGGGAGCCGGGTGTGGTGGCACATGTCTGTAATCCCAGTACTTGGGAAGCTGAGACAGGAGGATCACAGGTTTGAGGGCAACCTCAGCAACTTAGTGATACCCTTAGCAACTTAGTGAGACCCTGTTTCAAATCTCGAAATAAAAAATAAGAAGGGCTGGGGATTTAGCTTGAAGCTAGATACTGGGTTCAGTCCCCAGTATCAAGGAGGAGGAGGAGGAAAGCCAATTGGTTGGAGTGTAGGGGAGTGATGGGGGGGCTTCCTGGAAGAGGGGCCAGGTTGCTGTCCCTTAGGGTTGTGTCCCTTGGGCCTGTGGTGGCCAAGGCCAGCTGCTTACCTCTGCAGGGCCCTCTCCACAGCTTACCCAGCCCTCATCTACCAGGTCCAAGAAGGGGTGTCCTGGAGGCCTGAGCTGCAGGCAACCACAGGAGTGGGTTTCAAGGGTTATGGAGGGGCAGGAGTTACTCTCGCCAAAGAAGAGCAAGCTGGTCTCCCTTTCCCTTAATTCATCAACTGTCCTATCCAGTCTCCCTGAGCTTCCTGGGAAAAAGGTCACATTTTCAGCTGAGGCTGAGCTGAAGGAGGGAGGCTGGGGGTGGGAAGATAGGAGTAGGAGGTGATAATGGGGTGTTTGCCTCCAGAAGCCATCCCATCTGCAGGGCAGGAAGTCTTCCTGTGGCACCTGGGGCTGCAGGCTATCTCTGGGCCCTGCCCCATTTGGCTCTAGGATAAGAAGATCCCGAAGGTTCTGCCCCATGAGCACCTAACCACATCAAAAGTGAGAAAAGGTGCTGGTGCACAACCTCTGAGTGCCAAGTGTGGTGTGGTTGTGGCAGCAGCCCAGGCCCATGTCGCAGAGGAGGAAACCAAGGCCTGTGGGGGAGTCTTTGGTGTATGATGAATAAGGGTGACAACCAGACAGTATTAGTCAGCTTTTTTTGCTTACTGTGACTAAAATACCCAACAAGAACAACTTAGAGGAGGAAAGGTTTATTCGGGCTAGTGGGTTCAGGGGTTCAGTCCACAGTTGGCTGGCTCCCAGGCAGAAACATCATGGCAGCAGGGTGTGGTGAAGGAAAGCTACTCAGGGCAGCCAGGAAGCAGACAGACAGACAGACAGACAGACAGACACACACACACACACACACACACACACAGGATGGGGAAGGGGCCAGGGACAGATATAGTCCTCTAGGCCCTGCCCCCATGACCTGCCTCCTCCAGCCACACCCACCCCTGCACCTGCTGCATTGGTGACATACAGCCAGGCCCACCTCTGCACCTCGCTGTACTGGGGACATGCAGCCACGCCCACCTCTGAGCCTCACTGCACTGGGGACATGAAGCCACGCCCACCTCTGAGTCTCATGGACTGGGAACATGCAGCCACACCCACCTCTGAGCCTTGCTGCACTGGGGCCATACAGCCACGCCCACCCCTGCACCTCTCTGCACTGGGAACATGCAGCCACGCCCACCCCTGCACCTCGCTGCACTGGGGACATGTAGCCACGCCCACCTCTGATCCTCCATGCACTGGGGCCATACAGCCACGCCCACCCCTGCACCTCGCTGCACTGGGAACATGCTTTCAGCACAGGAGCTTTTGAGGGGATGCTCCAGGTCCAAACCCTAACAGACCCATGGTGGGTCCCTCTTCCTACCTTTCAGGCTTGGCCCTTGGAGAAGCCCCTGCAATGTTTGGGGTTGGGGAGGGCTGGGACTGGGCAACTGGGGAAGGCCCACACAGCCAAACACATGTCTAGGTCCCGTTTCTTGGGGAGTTTCAATGGCCAGAAGTCAGATCCTGCAACAGAAAAAAGACATCAAGTAAGAATGAAGGAAATATCAATATGGTATGTTTTAGTTGATAATGATGTATTGATATTGGCTCATCAATGATAACATACCCATGTGAGATGTTAACAACAGAGGAAACTGGGTGTGTGGTGCATGGGAGCTCTCTGTGCTGTCTTCTCAATTTTTCTGTAGATATTAAACTGTTCTAGCCAGGCACAGTGGTACACTCCTGAAATTCCAGGACTTGGGAGGCTGAGACAGGAGGATCACAGGTTTGAGGCCAGTGGCAACTTAGCGAGGCCCTGTTTCATAATGAAAAGTAAAAATAGGGCTGGGGTAACTATAGAATGTGAAGATCGTGCTGCCTGCACCTCCCACTGTACCCTGCCCACTGGCCCTGCCGGCACAGCCGTGGTACTTGGGTACACACTCCATGTCTGCTCCTGGGGCCAGGACCAGGGCCACCATCTACACAGCTGGTGAGAGCAAGAGCTATTCTACGTCAGGCTGCTCAGGTGAGTCAGGATTCCAGGCCAGGGTGGGACTGGACACAAGGCTCAGGCTCCAAAGGCCAGTCTGCAACTCAGGCAGCTCTCTCACCTGTCCCTGGCTCCCTTCCCTGCAACCCATGAACTCCCTGATTGGCCCATCTGAGTGGCAGGCCTGCCCTGGGATGAAAGAGCCACCTTCTCCACAGAGTTCCTGGGTTGGAGTGAAGAGTGCAGAAAACAAGATGTGTAGCCGGTCATGGTGACACATGCTTGTAATCCCAGTGCTTGGGAGCCTGAGATAGGAGGGTCTCAGGTTCAGGCCAGCCTCAGCAACTTAGTAAGACCTTCAGCAACTTAGCAAGATCCAGTTTCAAAATAAAAAATATTTAAAGGGCTGGCAGTATAGCTTGGAGGTAGAACGCCCCCAGGTTTAATCCCCAGTACTATAAACAGAAGAAAGGAGGTGTGCATGCCTATAATCCCAGTACTTGGGAGGCTGAGACAGGAGAATCTCAGGTTTGAGGCCAGCTGAGAACTATTTCAATAAATAAATAGATAGATAGGCTGGGGTGGAGCTCAAAGGTAAAATGACCCTGTGTTCAATCCCTACTACCTAAAAAAAAAAAAAAGGAAAGAAACAGACAAGGTGTGTGATTTTTAGGTGGAGCACAGAGCTCAGGTCTCCAGACATCCGTGGACATTGAATAAAATAGTGGATGACAGTTTCCATTATGCAGGAGAAGAAACCGAGGCCTCAAAGTGGTCCTAGGCCTGTCCCAAGGGTCCACCACGAGCAGGTGACATTTTTCCAATGGCCACCTCTCCCGCTGCCATGCAGAGATGGGTGGGAGGGGCCTGGCAGCAACTAGAAAAAACTCTGTAGATTTTTCTAGTTGCATGAGTTGGAGGAGATGATTAAAAGGTGAACTGTGGGGAGATGAAAAGTGTGAGCGGCACACAGGATGGAGAAGACACAGAAGAGCCTCAAAGACCCTGCGGGCCCGCGAGGGGTGACTCAGATGACCTGCAAGACACATGGAGCAGACACATGGAGGGGACTGCCTCTGTGGTGGGACTTGGTGCCTGGTGCAGGTACAGCTCACCCGAAATACTGCCGGCTGGGGACTTGGAGGAAGAATGCCCCCCAGGCCCACATCCTGGAGCTCAGGGACCCTCCAAGGCATCCTGGCGGGAAGCCACTCACTACAGAGACTGCAAGTGGGGTTCAGGGAGGAAAGTGCATCTGCAGAGTCCCGCCTGCTGCCTGCTGGCTGCTCATCAGTGCTCTGTATCCAAGTGCTGCCTGGGCTGCAGGGTGATCCAGAGGAGCAACCCTCCCCAGGGACCAGCTGTGCCTCAGTTTCTCTCATTATACTCAACTTTGATAAGGTCCCTGTAAAAGCATGCCTGTTTCCAGGGTGGGGCCCAGAGTCAGCCACCCACACCAGAGCGAGAATTAGTGGGCACATTAACGCTAGCCCTAGTGGGGCTTGGCATTCACCTGGACGAAGAGAGGCGGCAGCACCTGCCAGGGCTTGGGCAACCATCTCGGCTCGCCCCGCCTTGGCCCTCCACGAGAGGAGGGAAGCCTTGAAGTGCCAGGCCTTTGAATGGCCCATCTCCATGGCAACGCGTGGGCACAAAGGGCCGGGCCAGTGAGCAGGCAGCGGCTGCGCAAGGCTGGAAAGAGGAAGGGAATCTTTTATTTATGGGTAGGGAGTTTTGGGAAGCTGGATGCACCCACACCATGGCCAGGCTGTCTTCCTGAGGCTGTGCATGACCTTGCTCCCCTGCCTGCCCTGTAGCCAAGGACCCTGAGCTGGCACTCACCAGGCCAGGAGCACAGAGCATGTGCCCAGCCTGAGTGGCAGCCCCAGAGGGCTCCTGGGAGTGAGGGAGCCCCCACTGCCTACCACACTCCAGCCTCTATGGTGCATGTACCTGGACAGGTGCCACGGTGAGACCCTGCTGGACCAGCAGAGAGGAGAGAAGACCCAAACTGGATGCCGCAGAAATAGAAGTCAGGCAGCAGGGTGTTTCAGTAGGTTTTAAAAAGAGCCTCAAAGCAGCAGAGATGAGAAAGGGCCCGGCATGGCCAGAAAGATCCACCTGTGCAAAGGCCCTGAGACCACAGAGCTGGGAGCATCTGAGGAAGGTGGAGAAGGAGGGGAAGCCTTGAACCCCCATGGCACCCGCCGCAGGCTCTCTGTCCTGAACATGGGGCCTCAGGCCTTGGGCATTATGAGTCCACCTGCCTCAGATGAGGCTGTCACCCACTCCTGTTTCTAGCTACTGCCCCCCCAAGATCCTCCCCTCAGGGCTCACACTCTGTCCCCCAAGCTCCCCAACACAGGAAACTGCATCCAGGTTGCCACGAGGGAAAACTTCTGACCCCAAACATGAGGAGCAGTGCAGAAATTGACACTGTGAAGCAAAAGTTTTATTTTATTTAAAAAAAATTTGAAGCCGGGCATGGTGGCGCACACTTGTAATCCCAGTACTTGGGAGGCTGAGACCAGAGGATCTGGGTTTGCAGCCAGCCTCAGCTACTTAGTGAGGCCCTCTGCAACTTAGTGAGACCCTGTTTCAAAATAAAGAATAAAAAATAGGAAGCCAGGAGTGGTGGCGCGTGCTTGTAATCCCACTACTTGGGAGGCTGAGACAGGAGAATTGTAGGTTCAAGCTACTTAGTGAGGTTCAGCTACTTAGTGAGGCCCTCCACAACTTAGTAAGACCCGGTTTCAAAATAAAGAATAAAAAAATAGGACTGGGGGTATAGCGCGGAGATAGAATTCCCCTGAGTTCAATCCCAGTACTGCAAATAAATAAAAATAAAAAAATAAAAAAGTATTTGATCCAAGCATGGTGTGGTGGTGCACACCTGTAATCCCAGTATTTGGGAGGCTGAGACAGGAGGATCACAGGTTTGAGGTCAGCCTCAGCAACTTAGAGACACCCTGTTTCAAAATAAAAAGGGCTGGGGAGCCGGGTGTGGTGGCGCATGCCTGTAATCCCAGTACTTGGGAGTCTGAGACCGGAGGATCCGGGTTTGGGGCCAGCCTCAGCTACTTAGTGAGGCCCTCCACAACTTAGCGAGACCCTGTTTCAAAATAAAGAATAAAAAATAGGGCTGGGGGTGTGGCTCGGAGGTAGAACACCCCTGGGTTCAATCCCCAGTACTGCAAAAAAAAAAAAAGGGGGCTGGGGGTGTAGCTCAGAGAATGCCCATAGGCTCAATCCCCAGTACCCACCCCCAAAAAAGATCCATATTGAAGACAGAGAGAGAGAGAGAGAGACAGAGAGAGAGAGACAGAGAGAGAGAGAGAGAGGGAGAGGGAGAGAGAGAGAGAGATCCTTCAGATCCACCTGCAGCAGTCGCCCCCCCCCCATCCCGGCCAGCATGCCCGCTTCTTTCCTTACAAATGTCTAAAATAGAGCGATACTCTGTGACATTGGGGAAACCGCACTGGAAATTCAACCTGCATGTTCAACAAGCGACACACGCATTCTGCACATTCTCTGTCACTGAGCCAAGAAGATGGAAGAATGTTGAAGGTCGCCCATTCCCAAGGTCCTCAGATTTTACCGAGGAGCCAAATCACAGGGTTGAAGAAGGGGCTTGCGGGAAATGCTGGGTCCCCTCCACCCCCAGACTTGGGCTCCAGGACAGGGTAGCCCTAGAGCCTGAAACCTAGAGAGCCTGGCCCACTGATCTCTGAGCTTTGCTTTTTCTTCTTCCCTCCCTCCCTTCCTTCCTTCCTTCCTTCCTTCCTTCCTTCCTTCCTTCCTTGGATTGAATGAATTTAGGGCATTCAGGTGTAGCATCCAAGCTACACTCCAGCCCTGCTTTATTTTATTTATTTGGTATTTTATTTATTTGGTTGAATCCAGGGGCATCAACCCCCAAGGTACACCCCCAGCCCTTTTTATTTTGATACAGGGTCTTGCTAAGTTGCTGATGACGGCCTCAAACCAGTGATCCTCCTGTCTCAGCCTCCTAAGTATTAGAAGGGCAGGCTCACACCATTGCCTCACCCCAGCTCATCTGAGCTTTCATTCCTCATTATGCACCAGGAAGGCAGCAGTTGGGACAACAATCCCCTCTCACCTCCTCCTGCTGCGCAGGGCTGCCTCTCTCAGGTGACTGTCTGCTGGGGTCAGTTTGGTCTTCGACATGTTCAGCGTTGGAGTCTGAGGGAGTGCTCAGGGGATTAGGTGGGACTGGGGAAAAAGAGGAACGGGGCTGGCTCAGAGCCCATTTGCGTTAATGGGCACCGTTCTGGAACGGCCCGGCCCCTCCATTCCCAAGACAGGACCCTCCAGGCCAGGGGGCCTCTATGACTTTCCCTCCACCCAGACCATGGTGTCAGCAGCAACACAAGGAAGTCCCTGACTCCTCCTGGGTTCTCTGAGGCTCATATCTGCCCCGAGTCACCACAGGCCCCATTGACCCTACCCCAACTCCAGGTTTTCTCTTGCAGGGGGCCTCGTTCTCTCATTTCATCCCACCTTGACTCTATGAGGAAACTACAAATTTTGGGGTCCAACAGAGTTAGACTCAGGGCAGACCGGCCTGACTGCAGAGGCATCAGGGGACCCCGCTGACCAGGACCCTGCTCATCCACAGATGTGGTTGCGAGCACTCTGAGCCTGGCACTAGGGCACACACCTATAATCCCATTACTCAGGAGGCTGAGACAGGAGGATCACAGGTTCGAGACCAGCCTTGGCAACTTGGCGGAACACTCAGCAACTTAGCGAGATCCTGTTTCAAAATTAAAAAACAAAGGGCTGGGGCTGTAGCTCGGAGATAGAATGCCCCTGGGTTCAATCCCTGGTACAAAAAATACTTTAAAAAAGAGCACCCCGTCGGCCACCTGGGGCCTGCCATGCCCCCATCAGCATCTGTGTGGACAGAGTGTTCCTGACACGGCCACAGCTTCAGGGTGCCACACACAGACACTCAGGAGAAGGCCTTCTCTCCCCAGCGGACCCTATCAACTGCTGGGAGTGATGGTGCCTGTGGTGGGGACGGTGCTCCCTGCCTGTCCCCACCCTCTCTGCAGCCATTCTGTTCCTGGACATTCCCCAGGGCTGAAGATGGCAGTGGCTGAGCAGCAGCCCTAGTGGGAAGTGGGGAAAAGAAGGCTCAGTGTCCCCTTGTGCCCCAATCAGAGGGTGCCCAAATCAGCGACCCGCTTCCTGGGACCATGGAGACTAGCAGGTCCAGAGAGACAGTAACCTGGCTGGCATAGGGTGGAGGCATGCACAGACAGCTGCAGGGCCAGACGCATAGAGCTCTCTGCTCCTGAGCCGCAGCGCATGGTGGAGACTAGACAATCTTTTGAAAGTGGTAGGAAGGCTCTTCTTTCTCCTCCTCCTCCTCCTCCTCCTCCTCCTCCTCCTCCTCCTCCTGTCCGTCCTCCTCCTGTTCGTCCTCCTCCTCCTTCTTCCTTTGGTACTAGGCACTGAACCCAGGGCATTCTATCTCTGAACTAAACCCCTAGCCCTTTGTATTTTTAATTTTTAAACAGGATCTCCTTATATTGCCAAGGGTCTCACTAAGTTGCTGAGGCTGGCTTCAAACCTGTGATCCTCCTCTCAGTCTTTCAAGTACTGGGATTATAGGTGTGGGCTGCCACACCCAGCTCAAGGTTACTATTTTTTTTTTTTTTTTTGGTACTGGGGATTGAACTCAGGGGCATTCTACCCTCGAGCTACACCCACAGCCTTTTTTATTTTTTATTTTGAAACAGGGTCTTGCTATGTTACTGAGAGTCTCGCTAAGTTGCTGAGGCTGGCCTTGAACCCATGATCCTCCTGTCTCCAGTCTCAGTAATCATCCCTCTCTCACTATTAAATGACCCTATCCTAGAAAACACTACTTCTGGGAGAAGTGCGATGAAACTCATTCAGATCATTCCTGTGGAGCCTGCCTGATATGTCTACCCTGACCAGTCCTCGCCTCTGGGTGGGGAGCTGCTCCTGGGGAAGGTGCTTGAATCAGACAGCCCCACCCAAGGCTGCTGAAGCCTGGAGCCCCCAAGGGACCAAGGGCCCTGGGGAGGTGCAGGTTCCTTGACGATTCGGGTTATCATCAACTTGACAGGCAGGTGGTATGGATGCCCTGGACAGGCATCGGTACTGCAGCTTGAAGAGGCTCTTGGAATGCATACCAGTTCCTAAGAGAGAGCTTGTAGGTTTTCAGAGTCATCTGAGACCCAGCTGAGGCCAATGGGCCCCGGCATGCTGCCTGGCCATGGGTCCCCATGGGGCATATTGGCCCCGCCCTGCCTTCTGGTGCTTCCTGTCTGGTGTAGGGAGCTTCAGATGGTTGGACAATGGGCACCAAGAGGACTGGGATGTGAATCCCAGAGGAGCCAAGGGCAGGGCCGCACCTGCTGGAGCTCCCCGAGCCTGGACCCAAGGGTCAAAGCTGAGAGCAAGCCATATGGGGGCATGGTGGGCTCTGGGGAGCTCCTCCTGGGAAGGGTTCTCCCATCCACCCACCCTCTGAATGGACCTTTTTGGGGGGCTGGCTTGGGGACCTTGGGAACCATAGGAGATCCTGGTATACCAATTTGGTTGTCCCAGTGCTGTGGCCTGCCAGCCCAGCCCAATCCCCACCCACTTCCTCTGGAGGCACAGGCCCTCTGGAGCTGCAGGGAGCCAATTATCCCCAAGGCAAGACCGCTACAGATAATTAGGAAGACAGGCTTTTAACGTGAAGCCGAGCTCTGGGGTGCATCCGCTGCACGGGGACCTGGGGACTTGGCGGCCCTCGCCTAATTGGGAGCCCCTGTGCGCTGCCATCTGCCCAGAGAGGTTGCATTTTCCTGCCAACAGAGTGGGGAAGTTGGTGCTGAGATGTGGTGGAGCAGATGCCACTGGACCCTAAAAGTGAAATTTGTCCCCTGACCCTCCTCTACCTCCCAGGAATTCTTCTATTTCCCTCCCTCCCACTGGGGATTGAACCCAGGGTGTTCCACATCCAAGCTACACCTCTAGCCTTTCTTATTTTTTTTTATTTTGAAGCAGGGTCTCACTAAATTGCTGAGGGTCTCACTAAGTTGCTGAGGCTGGCCTCAAACCTGTGATCCTCCTGGCTCAGCCTACCAAGTACTGGGGTTATAGGCATGTGCCACCATGCCCAGCTGGTTAGGAGCTTCTGTGCAGGATGGATTCCGGAGGCCCACCAGCTGGGTGGGGAGGGAGGCAGGGAATGGGGACAGAGGTGAGGTAGATGAAGGGAAACAGAGGGTAATGTCCCTGGGACAGAGTGGGGCGGGTGTGCTAGTTTTAGGTCGGGTGTGTGGGTCTGGCAGTGGGAACTGGGCACAGGAGCATGTCCCAAAGTGTGGCTAGGTTGGAGCAAGGACCATGGGCCTCACTAGTTTTAGATGCAGCTTCCAACTCCCAGTTATAGCTGAGACACTGGATACAGTTGTCAAAGAAGGTCAATGGCTTGGGGAAGGTCTCAATGACAGAGTGTGTGTGTGTGTGTGTGTGTGTGTGTGTGTGTTACTGGTGATTGGAGCCAGAGTCGTTCTACCTTTGAGCTATACCCACAAGGCCTTTTATATATATATTTTTTATTTTGAAACAGGGTCTCCCTAAGTTACTGTGCACTGGTCTTGAACCTGCCATCCTCCCATCTCAGCCTCCCAAGTACTGGGGTTACAGGAGTGTGCCACTGTGTCTGGCTTCAATGACAAATTCTGAGATGGCATCCCTGAGGAAGAGAGAGCTGACAGACGAACCTGGGCCAATGGGAAGAATTCAGAACCAGAAGCCTCGAAGGGGTGAGCTCTCCATCACTGGAAGACACCAAGGGACCAATCACTGGCTGACGCCAAAGTCTTGCAGCCCTCAAGGTGCTGAGCCTGAGGCGGCCTCACATGGGCCCCACCCTAAGGATGCTCACACCCAGTCAGTGTGGCCGGCTTGTCCTGGCCACCACCCTGAGGTACCACACCTAGTCTGTCCACAGATGTTGCTAATGGCCTTGCCGGCCCACCTGCGGAGTGGGGGTTTCTGTGCTGCATACTGCCTGGAGGTACATCTGGAAAGTGAGGTGCTGCGTGACAGGAGCAGGTGCTGGACCTCACCTGGTTCTCTGAGGCACAAGAGTGCAGAGGGAGACCGCACGCTGGGCTGGCCAGGACAGTATCCAGGAGGGTGACCTGTGGGAGGGGCAGCAGAGTGTGGGGGGGCCCAGGCTGGAAGTGGGCAGCAGGACAGAGGCCTGGATAGGAGTGGAGGGGTGAGTCCTGACCTCCTCCTGCAGCAGCTGGGCCAGGGTCTGGGGATCCTGGAGGCAGGACAAGGACCCAGGGGCAGGGGGCAGAGCTACTCCAGGGAGCAGGTGGGCTGCAGTGGGTGACAGACCAGCACGGGGGGCTGGTGCTCCGTGATCCTCTGCTGCTCTCTGCTGGCCATCTCTGTAACTGCAGGCCTGGCAGGCCAGCCCTGACCACCGCTCCACCTGCCCACCTGCTAGCCCAGGCAGGAGCCCAGGTGGGGCTGGATCCCGTCAGAGGGTGCCTGAAGGGGCCAGGACCCTGTCGACCTGTGCCCAGCTCTGCCCTGGTCAGACGCTCCAAGTGTATGCTCTCTGGTGGGTGGCTTGAGGCTTCAGTGGCTAAAGAGGAAAGAGGCCCAGAGAGGCTGGACTGACCTCTGAGGCCACACAGTTAGTGGGCAGAGTGCTCCCCACTGGGGAGAAACAGCAGCAGGAGGATCCTCTGCATGGCCATAGCCCAGGGGACAGAAACGCCACCCAGCTGCTCCCCTTCTGACCCTTGGGTGGGGGTCTGCAGCGAGGCCGAGGACAGGGTCACCACCTACTTCCTGCCTTCTGCCCCCCAACAGGACCTTCTCTGCACCCCTCCAGCCCTGGAGCTCGCCACCAGACTGAAGGAAAGTCCCTCTACGGCGTGCTTTCTCTGAGTGACACAGAGCTTCAGACATTCAGCACTCACTCTATCCATCTTGCTGGCATTTAAAACATTCAGTTAAACTTGGGCAGCCACAGCCCCAGGGCACGAGAAGGCTTAACATGAGATTGACACCAGGGATGTGGCCAGGTCAGCTGCAACCCAGCCTCACCTGGGCTGAGCCATCAAGTGGCCTCCTGGGCTGCTGGAGAGATGCAGGGGGGCTGGAGCTGGGGTCAGCCCAGGGTAGCAAGCACCCAGGGAGGCCAGGCCCAAAGAGGGATGTGGGAAGGTAGGGATTGGGGTAGTTGGGGACATAGGAGAAGCTGAGTCCCAGAACAGAGAGAGTGAGGCTGTATGGGGGCTGGGACTGTGGAGGTCAGGGTTAGAAATGAGGGTCTGGCCAGGTGCAGTGGTGCATACCTGTAATCCCCCTACTTGAGAGGCTGAGGCAGGAGGATCACAGCAACTTAGGGAGACCCTAAACAACTTAATGAGACCCTGTTTCAAAACAAAAAGGACTGGGGTATAATTTGGAAGTCAAATGCTCCTGGGTTCAATCCTCAATGCCGAAAAAATAAGAAAAGAAAAGAAAAGAAAAGAAAAAAGAAGAGGGTCAATCTGGCACAGACCTGCTTTGCTAAGTTGTGGACTGGAGAGTGTCTTGCACACCCCAGCTTGCTCTGCTGTGTGGTGGTGACGTCGATGGGTGCTGGCTTGACACCAGCCCTGGCAGAGCTCAGTGAAGTGTGGTTGCTGTCACAAAGTCTGGTCGCTGTTCTCCTTTGGCGTCTGTGGGGCTCGATGGCTATTGCAGGATGCTCTGCCCCCCCATCACCTGTGCCAGGACAGAGGCTGTCCACCTGCCTCTGGCTCCAGGAGTCTGATGGACTGACAGACAGGTGGGCCTGCCACATGCTGGAACAGTGGCAGGAGCTGAGCTGAGGCAGGAGGCCATGATGGCCTTGAGGCTGGGTGGGAGAGCACAGTGGATGGGATCTGAAAGATCCTATTGGACACAAAATCCTCAAGTGCCCCAGAGCTTTCTCCTTGATCCTGGCCCCCCAGAACATCATCCTTAGCTTGCTTCCCTGCTTCTGATCCTCTGGGACATAATCCTGAGCCTGCTACCCTGCTCCTGTATCTCCAAGACATCATCCTGAGACTGCTTCCCTACTTCTGCCCCTCTGGGAAATAATCCTGAGCCTGCTTCCCTGCTCCTCCCCTCCAGGACATCATCCTGAGCCTGCTTCCCTGCTCCTCCCCTCCAGGACATCATCCTGAGCCTGCTTCCCTGATTTTGCCCCTCTGGGACATAATCCTGAGCCTGCCTCCCTGCTCCTGTATCTCCAGGACATCATCCTGAGCCTGCCCCCCCTGCTCCTGCCCCTCCAGGAGGTCATCCTGAGCCTGCTTCCCTGCTCCTGCCCCTCCAGGACATCATACTCAGCCTGCTTCCTTGCTCCTCCCCTCCGGGACATCATCCTGAGCCTGCTTCCCTGCTCCTGCCCCTCCGGGACATCATCCTGAGCCTGCTTCCCTGCTCCTGCCCCTCTGGGACATAATCCTGAGCCTACTTCCCTGTTCCTGCCCCTCTGGGACATCATCCTGTGCCTGCTTCCCTGCTGTACCTCTGAGACATCATCCTGGCTGCCCTGCTCTTCTGAAGGGGTATCAGAGGTCTCCCAGTGGCTGCTGTTCCTGGTCCCTTCCACCCTTTCTGGCTGCTGGTGGGGACAAGTGCTGAGATCTTTGTGTTTGCTCTAGAGCAGCCTCTAATGGACCCACCTTGTTTCTTAAGCCCATCCCAGGCTGCCAGGGCTTATTACTCTACGGACTCAGTTGGATGCTGGAAAGAGCACCAGAAACAAAGAACAAAGAACCAGGACAGGTGAGAATTTCCAGAAAGGGAGGACATGGCTGGTGGTGGGGGAGGCAAGGCCTAGGGTAAATACATCAGGAATAATTTTTTTCTGGGGGAGGACTGGGGATTAAACCCAGTGGCATTTTACCTCTGAGCTACACCCCAGTCCTTTAAATTTTTTTTCAATTTTGAAATAGGCTCTTGCTAAGTTGCAGAGGATCTTGCTAAGTTACTGAGGCTAGCCTCGAACCTGTGGTCTTCCTGCCTCAGCCTCCCATCAGGGAGAATTTTTTTTTGGCAGTACCAGGGATTGAACCCGGGGATTGAACTTCTACCTCCGAGCTACACCCCCAGCCCTATTTTTTATTCTTTATTTTGAAACGGTCTCACTAAGTTGCGGAGGCCTCACTAAGTAGCTGAGGCTAGCCGTGAACCCAGATCCTCTGGTCTCAGCCTCCCAAGTACTGGGATTACAAGCGTGCGCCACCACACCCGGCTCTCAGGGAGAATTTTCAATGAATTGTGGGGTGATGTACAGGGATCTGAAGTGACAGAGTGACCTTGGGTGTGTGCTCACATGTGAAAATGGGCACACGTGCACACCTCTCTTCCACACAGGGGAGTGGGTGTGCAAATGCCTCACACACACGGGTGGAGGGCATGTGTCCTGCTTGTGCATGAGCTTATGCACACACCTGTGCGCGTACACATGGGTGCATGTCCTCTCTGGCTCCCTCCCTGGGCTCTGGGCTGTCAGAGCAGGTCATTCTGTGCATTGCCCTTCCCTGTATTTATCACATCGTCTCCCAAAGCGTGCCTTGGCTTCATGATCAGGAACAAAATGAGCTTTTCAAAACACCAGGCAGTGTCTAGAGCATGCAAAGGCGCCTGGGAGGCTCAGGGGGAGGCTGAGGGGGAGGCCTGGGTGGTCCAGAGCCAGGTTCCTGGAACCTGGACAGGGGGTTAGGTGGAGGTCAGTGGCCACACTGGGGCATGGGGACAGAGTCAGGGCTCTGCTTTATCAATCTTTTTTGGTACTGGGGATTGAAGCCAGGGGTGCTCTACCACTGAGCTACATCCTTGGCCCTTTTTATTTTGAAACAGGGTCTCTCTAAGTTGCTGAGGCTGGCCTCACACTTGCAATCCTCCTGTCTCAGCTTCCTGAATACCTGGGATTACAGGAGTGTGCCACCACACCCATCTATTACTTATAATTATTTTATTTTTAAGTGACAAATAATAAGTGTGTGTGTGTGTGTGTGTGTGTGTGTGTGTGTGTGTGTGTTGCTGGGGATTAAACCCATGGCATTCTACTTATGAGCTATACCCCCATCCCTTTTTATTTATTTATTTTTATTTATTTTGGGCACTGGAAACTGAACCTAGGGACATTCTACCTCTGAGCTACATCCCCAAACGCTTTTATTTTGAAATAGGTTCTCGTTGAGTTGCTGAGGGTCTCGCTAAGTTGCTGAGGCTGGTCTCGAACTTGTGATCCTCCTGTCTCAGCCTCCCAAGTACTGGGATTACAGGCATTCACCATCCTGCCCAGCTTAATTGTGTATATTTATGGGTGTACAACATGACATTTTGATCATGCATACACTGTGTAACAATCAAATCAGGGTAATTACTATATCTATCACCTCAAACATTTATCATTTCATTGCAGTGAGAATATTCAATCCTGTCTTGAGTTACTTTGAAATACACACTACAATCTTGTTGACCACAGTCACCTTATTGTGCAATAGGACACCAGAACTTGTTCCTCCTATCTAACTGTAACTAGTACCCACTGACCAGCCTCTCCCCTCTGCTCCCTCTGGTATCCCCTATTCTACTCTCTACGAGAGCAACATTTATCGCTTCTGCATATGAATGAGATCATGTAGTATTTGTCTTTCTGTGTCTGGCTTACTTCTCATAACATAACATCCTCCAGGTCCATCCATGGCTTTGCAGGTGACAGACTCTCATTTTAATGGCTGAATAGCATTATATTCCGCTGGCGGACACATGCGGGTTGATTCTATATCTTGGCTGTTGTGCACTGCACTGCAATAAGCATGGGAGTACAGATGTCTTTTCAACAAACTGATTTAATTTATTTTGGATACAGACCCAGTTGTGGGATTGCTGGATGTCAAATTCCTATAGAACTGAAAATGACCCAGAAGAGCCAAAGCAATCTTGAGCGAAAAGAACAAAGCTGGAGGCATCGCACTGTCTGATTTCAAAATACACTACAAAGCTACAGTAGCCAAAACAGCATGGTTCTGGCATGAAAACAGACACGTAGATGGGTGGAACAGAACTGAGAGCCCAGAAATAAATCTACACATCTACAGCCAAGTGATTTTCGATAAAGTTGCCAAGAATACACTTGGGAAAAAGCCTCTTCGATAAGTGGTGTTGGGAAACTTGGATACCAGGGCTCCATTCTAGAACCGTGTGTTTGTATATGACACATCTGCAAAGACACCCCACAGCCTCCAAGCGAGTCTGCCTCCCCAGGACCTCCTTGGCTGACTTCCTCATGGCTCTGCAGGTGGGACCTGGGTCCTGCTTGGCCCTCTGACACCTACTCAGCATCTCCAGACCCACCATTGCCCCCAGACTCTGCGGGGATCACCTGGAATGGCCACCCCTCACTCCACAACCCAGGCTCAGGTCCCCAGGGAGGGTACAGGGACCCTGATGCCATGTCCTCTTGCTTCTCTGTCAGCCCTCCACCTGGCAGCATCTGGGAGGGTAGGCGTCCCAGCTCCTCTGCACTTGACTCTTTCCCCCACCAAGCCTGCTGCTCCCCCTGGGCGCAGGAACAAGATGAGCCTCTTTGTTCTCTGGTTCCCATGGAAGCTGCACACTAGCCTATCTCTTTGAGCAGAGGGGTGTTCCCACTTAAGCTCCCCATACCACGTGTGCGCACACACACGTGGGCTTAAACACTAAGCCAGAAGCCCCTACACCCTAATCACAGGAAAGGCCCCTTGGGTACTGCGGTCTGTGATGACAGGGTCTGCCACAGCCCAGAGCCATTTTCCATCCCCAGCCCTGCAAGGCAGGCCTTGGCTTGATGGCTGCGGGGGCCAGGCTGTCAGTGCCTTGGTGTCTGTGGGTCATCTCTCTAGCAGGGGCAGCGGAATGCAGAAGAGGACATTAACCTCAAGTGCCACATAGGCCAGCATCATCCACGCCTGGTGCTATAGCAGGTACCAAAAGAGGCTGGCCGCAGTGAGGAAGAGGATCAGTGCTGGGCAGAAGGAGCAACCACAAATGCGCATGGGGTCAGGGGCCAGGCGACTCTGGGCTCCACTAGCAGGAACATGTTCCTGCCTACGTCAAAACCTGTTTAAGGAGTGACCTGGTAAGCAGCACCCAGGAGCCATCCACATAGGCTCTGAGCATCCCTGGTGGGATGACTCAGAATTGGCCAGGGAGGAGAGGAAGGTCTTGAATGGCTCTAGAGACACTTCTGGCCAGTGCCAGCCAGGCCCGCCCACATAAATCTCCAATAAGTCCCAGAGAGCCTGGCTTGAAGGGCACTAGCTATGGGTCTGCTGGGGGTGGCAGGGCATATCTCTAGACAGCCCAGATTATTACACACTACAAAATAAGCTATGGAGGCCAGGCATAGTGGCGCACGCTTGTAATCCTAGTACTTGGGAGGTGGAGACCAGAGGATCCGGGTTCGCAGCCAGCCTCGGCTACTTAGTGAGGCCCTCCACAACTTTGTGAGACCCTGTTTCAAAATAAAGTATAAAAAATAGGACCAGGGGTGTAGCTTGGAGGTAGAACGCCCTGGGTTCCATCCCCGGTACTGAAAAAAAAAGCTATGGGGTTATCTCATGAAATTATTACTTTTATAAAAAATGATGGAGACTATTAGCCGGGCGTGGTGGCACATGCTTGTAATTCCAGTACTTGGGAGGCTGAGACCCAGAGGATCCGGGTTCACGGCCAGCCTCAGCTACTTAGTGAGGCCCTCTGCAACTTAGCGAGACCCTGTTTCAAAATAAAGAAAAAAAAATCAGGCTGGGGGTGTAGCTCAGAGGTAGAATGCCCCTGGGTTCAATCCCCAGTATCACACACACAAAAAATTATGGAGACTATTTATTTATTTAATTTTTTGGTATTGGGGATTAAGCCCAATGGCATTCTACCTCTGAGCTACACTCCCAGCTTCTTTTACTTTTTATTTTGAAACAGGGTCTCATGAAGTTGCTGAGAGTCTCGCTAAATTGCTGAGACTAGCCTCGAGCCTGTGATCCTTTTGTCTCAGCCTACCAAGTACTGGGATTACAGGTATGCGCTACCTCTCCCGGCTCCTTCACTGTTCTTTTATATTGTTCTCCATCAGCCAGGCATGGTAGCACATGCCTGTAATCCCAATACTTGGGAGGCTGACACAGGAGGATCAAGGGTTTGAAGCCAGCCTCAGCAACTTAGTGAGGCCTGCAGAAACTTAGCAAGACCCTGTTTCAAAATAAAAAATAAAATAGGGCTGGGGGTATAGCTTAGAGGTAGAATGCCCCTGGGTTCAATTTCCAGTACCAAAACAACAACAACAAAAATAACAAGAAACAAAAACAAACAAGAAAAGACAATGCAAAAGTACCGCCATAAAGGCCAAGAGTCAACCTGATGGGCCTACCTGGTCCCCACGTGCTGGTTGTTCCTCCTCCATGGCCTGTGTGGACAGGCAGGACTCCCTTCCAACATATCAGCAATGCACATACATGTTGCTAACACGCAGGTTGCTGCCTGTCCTAGTATCTTGGGACACCTGGCAGTGCTCTGAGCCTAAGGAATTCCTGAGCTTTCCTTAGCAGGGGCCTTGGCTCCGGCCACCGTCAGGAAGATCAGAGACTGGGAGCCTAGAGAGAGGCCACAGGGCAGTCATACCAACCTGGATCCAGCACACCAGCCAGCCCAGGGTAGAGCAGTCTAGGCTGTGACCATGCTGCCAGGTGACTGCCATCCAAGACCTGGGGCTGAAATGCCTCCCTCAAGGGCCCCAGGATATGGCCTCTGCTGTAGGGGAAGGGGCTGTGTGGTTGTCATGTGTGCAGCCACTGCCTGACCCCATCCCCACACAAGGGACCTGGTCTTGCTGAACCCAGGGGAAGGGACTTGATCCTGGTGTTCTGATCCAGCTTGGGGGAGCTGGGCAGGAAGCCCCTGACCTCTCCCTACAACCAGACTCCAGAAAGAGGCTGTGATTGGGCACCTCTGATTTGGGAGCTGGGCCTGATGGGAGCACTTGGTGAACCGGGCCCCTACCTGTACTGTTGGTGAGAGAAGAGGGAGCATGCGGTGTCTGTGGTAAAGGGGCAGAAGTCAAAAGCAGAGGCTGCGAGCCGCTCCCCAGAACACTCCCCTGTCTGAGGGGGCAATTCTGGGGGTGCATCAGCCTCCCCCTCACTGTGACTGTATGAACTGTCCCTTCATGTCCTTGAGGCCCTGGCTCTCCCTCACCCAGCCATCAGACCTGCTCTTCACAAGTGTCTAGGCCTCAGCCTGAAGGCCTGACTTGGCTTTTTCTTTCTTTTTTTTAGTTTGGAACAGGATCTTGCTATGTTGTTAAGGGTCTCACTAAGTTGCTGAGGCTGGCCTTAAACCTGCGATCCTCCTGTCTTAGCCTCTCAAGAACTGGGATTATAGGCATGAACCATCATACCCGACTGAGGCCTACTTTAAAACAAAAAATAAAAAGGGCTGGGGGTGTAGCTCAGAGGTAGAATGCCTCTGGGTTCAATTCCCAGTACCAAATAAATACATAAATAAAATGGGGCAGTAGTTGTAGCTCCTGCACGGGAAGGGCGTGAACACAATGTGTATGAGCAGAGTACAACCTGATTTTACAAGGAAAGAATCCAGGGAAGAGGGAATGTGATTATATAAAGTGGCAAAGTGCGACTGTATTTGCGTAAACATCGTGGAGAGTTCTGGGATCTAGCAGACAATCTTAACCTAATGAGGTGCGATCATATTTTACTAGCTCTAGCTAAACAGAACTTGAGTAGGATCTATGAATTCCAGCTTGGTGTGGGAAATGGGCTGACATGCTGATGAGGGGATTTACGGCGTGCAGGGGGGAGCCAATAGGAGCCCAGAGTTTAGTGCAGGCTGATAATGGAAAGACAAGCCCCAAATTAAACAAATGTGAATGAATTCCTCTGACTGCAGACAGAGCACATCTATCAGTAGAAGTGGATACAGAACGAGCAGCACATGGCACAAATCAAGATGGTGCAGGAGCCATGACTCACGTGGACACACAAGTATTTCAGGAAATACGGGCGAGAGGCATGTAGCAAAAGCACCACTTTGACAGAGCTCCAATGTCTTGCTCGAGGCTGAAGTGGAAGACAGAAGAGGGAAAGACAGGAGCAGTTCTAAAGGGGCTATCCTTCTGCACAAAAGGGGGTCCTTAAATGTCGAGGCAACTGGGCTGGCAGCAGCATGACCCTTCTGCTCTCCAAGTTATATCCCTTAATGCTTTCTACTAGGGAGCCCCTGGTCCTGTCCCCCGGGGTGACCAGCAGCTGAGACCCTGTGGCAAGCCCCATCCCTCCACCGCCAGTGCTCACCTCCACCCGGCCACCCTCCTGGAGGAACCAGCTCCCTACTCCCACCGTGCTCTGGCTCTGGGGCTAGCGCTTGGGCACAGTAGAGGTCACCCACCAAGGATTCCCAGCAGAGGCGGAGCAGCGGCTCAGTGCTTCATGAGAGCCCAGGAAGCTCTGCAGCGTCACTTATTGTCATGTTGAGCTGGCCCGTCCAACTA
>PVJS01034105.1:0-21766 GCA_004027185.1 Glis glis | reverse complement strand
CACACACACACACACACACACACACGCACACACACACACGTTCACCCCTCAACAAACTGCTGCCCCTATATGGTGCCTTTGCAGACTCCTGGACTCTTCTGAGCATTGCTTGACAACAACAGACCTGAATCGGTTCCTGGCTCCACCAAGAACTACACAGCAGTGAGTGTCAGAACTCCTGGAACCCAGCCAGGCGTGGTGTAACACAACTGTCCTCCCAGTACTTCGGAGGCTGAGACAGGAGGATCGTGGGTTTGAGGCCGCAGGGCTGGAGGGGTATAGCTCAGAGGTAGAACACCCATGGGTTCAATCCCTACTACCAAAAAAAAAAAAAAAAGGTAGCCACAGACAACATAATAGAACAGATATGGTTGTGTGCTAATAAAACTGTATTTATGGAGACCAATTTTGGAATTTTGTATCACTTTCATATGCTATGAAAAATGTTATTCTTGTTTTAATCTTTTTTTTGCGGTATTGGGGATTGAACCCAGGGGCATTCTACCTCTGAGCTATACTCCCAGTCCTATTTTTTATTCTTTATTTTGAAACAGGGTCTCCCTGAGTTGTGGAGGGCCTCACTAAGTAGCTGAGGCTGGCCGCGAACCCGGATCCTCCTGTCTCAGCCTCCCAAGTACTGGGATTACAAGTGTGCGCCACCATGCCCAGCCTTATTCTTTATTTTTGAAACAGGCTCTCACTAAGTTACAGAGGGCCTCACTAAGTAGCTGAGGCTGGCCGCGAACCTGCAATTCTCCTGTCTCAGACTCCCAAGTATTGGGATTACAAGTGTGCGCCACCACGCCCAGCTTTTTTGTTTTAATCCGTGTGTGTGTGTGTGTGTGTGTGTGTGTGTGTGTGTGTGTCACTGGGGATTGAACCCAAAGGCATTCTACCTCTGAGCTACACCGCCAGACCTATTTTATTTTATTTTTATTTGGAAATAGGGTCTCCCTAAGTTGATGAGAGTCTCACTACTTGCTGAGATTGTCCTGAACCTGCGATCCTCCTGTCTCAGCCTCCAAGTACTGGGATTACAAGCATGTACCACCACACCCTGCTTGTTTTAATCCTTTAGAGACATAAAAGCGACTCTCCGCTCACCGGCCTCACAGGAGCAGGCGGCCCTGGACTTAGCCCGAGGGCCGCAGTTTGACCAGTCCTGTGTTTCCAGCCAGGCCCCTCTGAAGCCAGGAGAAACTGACTCCCAGGAAAGGCGGCCGCTGGTGGCCGGAGCAGGATTCGAACCCACGCCGGTGATTCTACTGTTGAGCTCCTCCCCCTGCAGAGTGACATGTCACCCGGCCATTTTCTGTGGCCACCACGGGTCCCGCCGGCTGCAGCATCTGGAACAGGACTTGCGGACATGACGCTCCCTGCCTTCGTCCTCACATGTGCCCGCTCACAGCACGGCCGTGGCCGCTCAGTCACCTGTCCCCACCTAACACTGAACCTAGACTCGTCATCTCTGAGCCGTCCTGGGTCACTGTCCTCCCTTCCCGCGTTCCCGCTCAGCGCTCTGCCTCTCAGGGCCACAGGCCTGGCGCCCGTCCAGGGGACGCCACCTCTGCCCTCACCGGCCACCAGCCCCGTGCCACCAGAGACGTCGATGGCTTCTGGGCCGGAATAGTAGAGACAGAAGCAGACGAGGAGTGGGTGGCCCGTGACTCACGTGCGGGCGCTGTGTGAATAGCAGGTTTCCATCATTTTCGGCAGTAAGCTTCCTCCAAGGTGTGGGCGAGAATCTTGTTTGGGGTTTCCTCTCTTAAAGGGGGTTTGATTTCATTTCTGTTGTCGTCTTTTTTTTTTCTGTGGTACTGGGGATTGAATTCAAGGGCATTCTACCTCTGAGCTACACCCCCAGCCCTATTTTTTATTCTTTATTTTGAAACAGGGTCTCACTAAGTTGCAGAGGGCCTCACTAAGTAGCTGAGGCTGGTTGCGAACATGCAATCCTCCTGTCTCAGCCTCCCGAGTACCAGGATTACAGGTGTGTTCCACCATGCCCAGCCTGTTGTGACTTATCTTAATGAAGAGTTGGAGACAACTGGGGAAGGAAAATGGTATTTTTTTATTTATTTTGTGGCACTAAGACTGAACCGAGAACATTCTACTTCTGAGCTACATCCCCCAACCCTATTTTATTTTTATTTTGAAACAGGGTCTCGCTAGGTTAATGAGAGTCTCACTATTTGCTGAGGCTGTCCTTGAACCTGCAATCCTCCTGTCTCAGCCTCCCAAGTACCGGGATTACAGGTATGTTCCACCATGCCAGGCCTGTTGTGACTTATCTTAATGAAGAGTTAGAGACAACTGGGAGAAAAAGTTGGTATTTATTTATTTTGTGGCAGTAGGACTGAACCCAGGACACTCTACTCCTGAGCTACATCCCCCAGCCCTATTTTATTTTTATTTTGAAACAGGGTCTTGCTAGGTTAATGAGAGTCTCACTATTTGCTGAGGCTGTCCTCGAACCTGCAATCCTCCTCTCTCAGCCTCCCAAGTACTAGGTTACAAGCGTGCATCACCACGCTCCACTCCCCAGCCCTTTTTTTTTTTTATCTTTTGTTTTGGAACAGGGTCTCTCTAGGTTGCTGAATCTTGCTAAGTTGCTGAGGCTGTCCTCAAACCTGTGATCCTCCTGTCTCAGCCTCCCAAGTCCTGGGATTACAGGTGTGCACCACCATGCCCGGCTGAGAAAGTTTTTTTGAGGGGAAAAACAAGCAGAGGCTGTGTATAGTACCTCCCGCATACAGTGCCTCCCGCGTGTGATCAAAGGTCAGGGTGGTTCAAAGTCACAGACTCCTAGGGCCAGGGATCTGTCAAACCCCAGATGCCTGCATTAGGAAATAGTGACGGCCTGACATCTGGTTTTGTATGATTGCCACCCAAAGATAAGGAAGAGAAAGGGAGAGTTCTGGCCTGCAGCTGCCAATGGGCTCAGCACCCTGGGCTTGTCCATCACGTTAAGAATGTGGCCGATCTGCCCCAGAGCAGCTCCTTCCGCTCGCTGCAGGGTGGAGGTAGCGGGCGGAAGGAGCGGGGCACTGTCTAGGCTGAAGCGTTGCTCAGTAGTGGCTCTGTCTGCTGCTGTCTCCCAGGAGCCAGTCCCTGAAGAGGGCGGTGGCTTGGATGAGGGTACTGGGTCCCTGGAGCTTCTTAGGAAGCTCTAGGGGCCTCTGGGGACGTGCAGAGAAGCCACTCCAAGGACTGGGCTGAATCCTCCTTAGCTAGCAACGTGCGATGTGCGGGTAATAGCTGAACAGCTAGTTCTCCCCCAGCCAAGGTCCGAGTGTCAGCATTTGCTGGGTCCTGGGATGTAAACACCCCCACCTGGACTGATCTGAAGTGGGGTGGAACTGGCTCCCCCAAATCCTGAAAATTAGCACTCAGCTCAGAACAAGCCAGCTCAGGACACCACAGCCCGGAGCCCTTTGGAAGCCAAGGGGTAGGCAGAAATCAGAGCAGGCGGCCCGGCTGCACAGGGCACCCGAGCCCGTGGGGAAGTCACAGGCTGGCAAGCCGGAAGCGTATTGTGATTGAGGGACCCCGGTGGGCATGGAAGGGAGGAACAGGCTAACTAATTAGAGGCCCTAAAAGCCTGCAACCCATGCACAGTTGTTATAGTTTGGATTGATTGATTGATTGATTTTGTGAACTAAGGGGTATTGTACCTCTGAGCTATACCCTCAGTCCTAAAATTTTGTTTTAATTTTTTACTTTTTGCAGTACTGGGGATTGAACCCAGGGGTATTCTACCTCTGAGCTACACCCCCAGCCCTACTTTTTATTCTTTATTTTGAAACAGGGTCTCACTAAGTTGCGGAGGGCCTCACTAAGTAGCTGAGGCTGGCTGCAAACCTGGATCCTCCTATCTCAGCCTCCCAAGTACTGGGACTACAAGCATGCGCCACCATGCCCGGCTGATAGTTTGGATTTAGAATGCTCCCCTAGACCCCATGTGGGAGACGAGGCAGCCATGTTGGAGGCGGGACTTGGTTGCTGGGGGTATGGCCAGGGATAGTGGGTGTGTCCCCCCAGTGCTGCATCTGCTCCTGACCCTTGTTCTCTGCTCCCCGCACTAATGACCTGAGGACCTGCAGCCCTGGATATTGTATGGACTATATACAAGACCTCTGAAAAACTCCGGGTCCTTGAGCAACTAAATCCTGCTTCCTCTAAGCATTGTGCGTCAGGTGGCTAGGTCACAGCAGTGAGAGGGCTTCCTAAAACAAGGGTGAATAAGGGAGCAAGGCCGGGCGTGGTGGCACACACCCAAAATCCCAGTACTTGGGACGCTGAGACAGGAGGATGACAGGTTTGAGGCCAGCTTTGGTAACTTATCAAGACCCTCAGCAACTTAGGCAGACCCTGTTTCAAAATAAAAAATTAAAGAGGCTGGGGGTGTAGCTCAGAGGTAGAATGTCCCTGGGTTTCATCACCAGTGCTAAAAAAAAGAAAAAAGAAAAAGCAGGCCATCAGCCATTCACAAAGGGAGTGTCGAAAAGTAAGGCAAGTTTTTATTATTTAATTTTTTAATAAGAGAGTGAGGGTTAATGCTAGAATCTGCAGAGGCATCAAACCTCTGTGTGATTTTTAAAAAAGCTTAAGTATTTAACTATCTCCCCTTCCTATTTTCTGACCTCAGCCCATCATTTTCCAAGGAAAGTCTTACTAAAGGGCGTTAGGTAATCCCAGTACTTGGGAGGCTGAGACAGGAAGATCACAGGTTCGAGTCCAGCACACGGTACTTAGTGAGACCCTGTCTCAAAATAAAAAAAATACAAGGGAGCCTGGAGTGGTGGTGCATGCCTGTAATCCCAGTACTTTGGATTATAGGTTCAAAGACAGTCTTAGCAATTTAGACTCTCAGCTACTTAGCGAGTTCTTGTTTCTAAACAAAAACAAAACAAAACTAATAATAATAATAATAATAATAATGATGATGCTGGGCATGGTAGCGCACACCTGTAATCCTAGTACTTGGGAGGTTGAGACAGCAGGATCGCAGGTTCGAGAACAGCCTCAGCAAGTAGTGAGACTCATCAACCTAGCAAGACCCTGTTTCAAAATAAAAATAAAATAGGGCTGGGGGATGTAGCTCAGAAGTAGAATTCCTGGGTTCAATTCCCAGTACCGCAAAAATAAATAATAATAATAATTTTTTATAAAGGGTTGGGGTTGTAGTTCGGAGGTAGAATGCCCCTGGGTTTAATCCCTACTACAAAAGGTGGGAGGAAGCTGGGGGTGTAACTCAGAGGTAGAATTCCCTTGAGTTCAATCCCCAGTACCATAAAGTAAATAAATAAATAGACATTAGGAAGCAGCCATCCAGTAGTCCTAAAAAGAGGTGCCCTAGCCGACTGTGGTGGCACACGCCTGTAATCCCAGTACTTGGGAGGCTGAAACAGGAGGATTGCAGGTTCGAGGACAGCCTCAGCAAGTAGTGAGACTCTCATCAACCTAGCAAGACCCTGTTTCAAAATAAAACTAAAATCGGGCTGGGGGTGTAGACCGGAGGTAGAATGCCCCTGGGTTCAATCCCCAGTGCCCACCCAAAAAAAAAAAAAAGAGTGCCCTGCCTTTGCCATGTGCCAAAGGGGAGGCAGCGACATCGGGGAATCGGTCCCCTGAACAACAGCTGCTCTGTTCACCTGGCCGGGCCAGGTTGCACCCAGGATGCCAGCCTGCTGCCCCACTATGGCTGCAAGTGCCCGGCCCTGCTTCCGGGGCTCCCCGTCTCCACGTCCCGCTTCCCATGCTGCTTCCAGGTCAGAGGAGGAGGAAGGTCTCCCCTCTCCCCCTCCCTAGACTCCGCACCGTCCACCCAGGCCGCGCGTGGAAGGCCTTCCCCTGGCAGTTCCGGCGTCGCAGGCTTCCGGGACGAGAGCCAGGCAGTGACTCTCTCATGAGAGACTTCATTCTGTGCCCTGCCCTCCTGCCAGGCGGCCAGCTCCAGGGCCACTTGCCTCGCAGAACCCTCTCGTGTGGCCCGAGATGCTCACACGCCCACCCGGCTGTCCCCAGCCCCTTCCTTGGGAGAGGAGAGCCCTGGACTCCGCCCCGGGTTGCGCCTTGGAGCACCTTAAACACTCTGTGGACTGTACTTTCCTTATTCATAACAAGAAAAATGGTTGGAATTCTCTGCATATTTTATAGAAATAAGCTGGGCATGGCGGTACACATCTGTTATCCCAGTACTTGGGAGGCTGAGACAGGAGGATCACAGGTTCAAGGGCAGCCTCAGCAATGTAGCGAGACTCTCAGCAATCTTAGCAAGCCCCTGTTTCAAAAACAAAAAAATCAAAATCAAAAAAGGGCTGGGGGCATAGGCTGGAGGTGAGAATGCCCCTGGGTTCAATCCCTAGTAACACACACACACACACACACACACACACACACACACAGACACACACATTATAAAAATATAAGATTTCAGTGGAACTTAAAAATGGCCACGTGCTTTCACTTAATGATTACAAAAAATGCGATATGAGTAGTAATATTAGCTATTCAGAATAATAAGCTGAAGCTCAGAGAGGTGGCTCGCCAGTTGGACCCATGAGACTCCATTCGGAGGGCTCCCCTCCCCAGGCCGGGTGGCTAACGGGACATGCTCAAGGCGCAGGAGAAGCCGGGGTCTCTCCTGAGGAAAATGCGTGAGTGGGGACCTGTTACCTTCAGAGAGCCCTCCCACCTCCTGTCCCCAATGTCACATCCTCTACCTTTGGAATGGAGTACTTGCCATTGTCTTGACATCACCCAGACCCCACCAAAAGAAAACACTCCAATCAAAGAGCCTTATAAGCCGCGTGGTGGCGCATGCTTGCAATCCCAGTACTTGGGAGGCTGAGACCGGAGGATCGCAGGTTCGCGGCCAGCCTCAGCTACTTAGTGAGGCCTCTGCAACTTAGTGAGACCCTGTTTCAAAATAAAACATAAAGCCTGGCGTGGTGGCGCACGCTTGTAATCCCAGTACTTGGGAGGCTGAGACAGGAGAATCCGGGTTCGCAGCCAGCCTCAGCTACTTAGTGAGGCCCTCCGCAACTTCGTGAGACCCGGTTTCAAAATAAAGTATAAAAAATAGGGCTGGGGGTGTAGCTCGGAGGTAGAATGCCCCTGGGTTCAATCCCCCCCAAAAAAGAACCTTACAGAACATTCCCCTCCCCATCTGCTGCAATAAAGTAAGTGTTGATACTCAGCCCTCCACAAACCAGAAAAGAGGACTCCTTTCTCCTCAAATAGGAATTTCTTTGACTTTGGGGGGGGGTACTGGGGATTAAACCCAGGGGTATTCTGCCTCCCAGCTACACCCCCAGCCCTTTTAATTATTTTCATTTTGAAACAGGGTCTCGCTAAGTTGCTGAGGGTCTCACTAGGTTGCTCAGAGTCTCACTAAATTACTGAGGCTGGCCTCGAATCTTTGCTCCTCCTGCTTCAGACTCCCAAGAATTGGGATTAAGGCGTGCATCACTGTGCCTGGCTTTTTTTTTTTTCAGTCCTTTACCCTCTGTGCTCTGCTGCCCTCCTGGCCTCCTGATGCAATTTTTGCACCTGCCCTGAGTCCTTTATTTCTATTTTCATTTTTTGTTATTGTCTATTGTATGTCTTGGATGCTAGTCATGACACCCCCCCCCACACACACACACTTTCACATGCAGGAGGAGGTGAAAGCAAGAGGAAGAAAGAAATAAAGGATCAAGCCGGGCCTGGTGGCACACACCTGTAATCCCAGTAATACAGAGGCTGAGACAGGAGGATCGCAGGTTTGAGGCCAGCCTCAGCAACTTAGCAAGGTTCTCAGCAACTTAGCGAGACCCTGTTTCAAAGTAAAAAATAAAATAGGGGTGATGGTGTAGCTCAGAGGTAGAATGCCCCTGGCTTCAATCCCCAGTAAAACACACACACACACACACACACACACACACACACACACACACACTAAAGGAACAAATCACTTCATTTACATAGCGCTTTGTAATAGCAAAATACACTTCCAAAGCCCTCACAGAGTTCAACCCAATAAAGGCTGCACCCCCGGCCCTATTTTTTATCCTTTATTTTGAAACAGGGTCTCATGAAGTTGCAGAGGGCCTCACTAAGTAGCTGAGGCTGGCCGCGAACCTGGATCCTCCGGTTTCCACCTCCCAAGTACTGGGATGACAAGCGTGCGCCACCACACCCGGCTGTTTGGTTGTTTTTTGTTTTTGTTTTTGTTTTTTTTTTGGTACTAAGGATTGAACCCAGAGGCATTCTGCCTCCAAGCTACACCCCTAATCTGATTTTATTTCTTATTTGGAAACAGGGTCTCACTGGGTTGCTGAGAGCCTCGCTAAGTTGCTGAGGCTGGCTTTGAACCTGCAATCCTCCTGTCTCAGCCTCCCAAGTTCTGGGATGACAAGCGTGCGCCCACACATGTGGCTGTGATGCTCATTTTTACAGATGAGGACGAGACTCAAAGCCTTCACAGATCCTCTGTAGCAAGGAGAAGAGCCAGAACAGGAACCCACTGCTCGTCTGACTCCAAAGGCAATGGCGTGACTCTGGCCATCCCTAAGAAATTATACAATCAGAATTTTCTGGAATATTTGCACTCTAACAGCAGTGTCTTGAAGCCAGAGCCTCACTACCCAGCCAAAGGTGCTCCAATGGGCCATAATGAACATTTACTGATGTGGTCATACAAGGAACCGAGTGGGTTTGGAAAGTGGCCATCTCCTACTACACCCACTAAGCCTGCGGCCCATAAAACCAACCGTAACTATCAACAAAGAATCCCAGTCCCATGGGTCCGGAGACTGAACGACAAGGTCCCCATCGGCATCAGAACATGTCAAAGGTTCAGCTTTGACCCAGCGACTGTAGGAACTGTACGTAAGAAGAGGTTCCCTGACACCGCACCTTCCACGTCCCCTGCCCTCTGGGGCCTGCGGGGACACCTGCTCTCAATTCCTTATGGGAGAACTGAAGTACAGAGTCGCGGGCCTTCCTCGAAATGCTCAGACCACCAGAGCAATCGACTTCATAAAAAGGGGTCAGGAAGCGTTAGGAAATTTCCGGTGATTCCCCTGGGCAGGTCCACTCTAAAGACCCTGCTTATACAGACATTGTGATTCGGTTAATGAAATTGGCAAAGTGTCAACCTCCTTGGTTGAGCCAAAAATGGAGTTTGACCGGAAAAATATAAACCTGTACTGTTGAGCTCCACCCCCAGCCCTATTTTTTGTTCTTTATTTTGAAACAGGGTCTCACTAAGTTGCGGAGGGCCTCACTAAGTAGCTGAGGCTGGCCGCGAACCCGGATCCTCCGGTCTCAGCCTCCCAAGTACTGGGATTCTAAGCGTGCACCACCACGCCCGGCTTCCTATATTCTTTGTATAGGATAAACGACGATAAAGATCTGCCAAAGATGAGGCTCAAAAGATATGGGAAAAATGTAAATGTTCATCAATAGATGAATGGATAAAGCAAATGTGAGACACGCACAGTGGAATATTATTCAACCTTCAACAAGAAGGAAATATTCCTATTTGTAGCAACACGGATGAACCTGGAGGATATTATGCTCACTGAAAATAAGCCAGGCACAGAAAGACAAATACTGGCCGGCGTGGCGGCGCACGCTTGTCATCCCAGTACTTGGGAGGCGGAGACCAGAGGATCCGGGTTCGCGGCCAGCCTCAGCTACTTAGTGAGGCCTCCGCAATTTCTTGAGACCTGGTTTCAAAAATAAAGTATAAAAAATAGGGCCGGGGGTGTAGCTGGGAGGTAAAACGCCCCTGGGTTCAATCCCCGGTATCACACACAAAAAAAGAAAGACAAATACTGTATGATCTCGTGTGTGTGTGAGTGTGTGTGTGTGTGTGTGTGTGTGTGTGTGTGTGTGTGTGTTAAAGCGAGAGAGAAAAAAACTGGGGATTGAACCAGGGACATTCTATCACTGAGCTACACCCTCAGCCCTATTTAATTTTTTATTTTGGAACAAAGTCTTACTAAGTTACTATGCACTGGCCTTGAACCTGTGATCCTCTTATCTCAGCCCCCCAAGCACTGGGGTTTCAGGTGTGCGGCACCAATTTTTTTTTTTGCCGCACCGGGGATGGAATGCAGGGGCGTTCTACCTCCGAGCTACACCCTGGCCCTATTTTTTTTATACTTTATTTTGAAACCGGGTCTCACAAAGTTGCGGAGGGCCTCACTAAGGAGAGATAGAGAGACAGAGAGACAGAGAGAGAGAGACAGGGAGAGAGAGAGCGAGAGAGCTGAGGCTGGCCGCGAACCCGGATCCTCCGGTCTCCGCCTCCCACAGTACTGGGATGACAAGCGTGCGCCACCACGCCCGGCAAGCACCAATTACTTTGATCATGGCGCCCATTTCATAGTGTATACATATACCACAATAGCAGAAGTGCTCTTTAAATACACACGATTTCTTTTTGCCAACTCTACCCCAATAAAGCCGGAGGGAGGAAGAGAAGACGAGGCTGAAGGAATCATTTGAGTGTGGTGGGAAGCCGAACTCCACGTACTGAGAATAAAACCGTGATCACCAGCCCGGGCGGCGGCACACACCTGTAATCCCAGTGACTTGAGAGGCCGAGGCAGGAGGATCACAGGCTCAAGGCCAGCCTGGGAAACTGAGTAAGAGCCTATCTCAAAATGAAAAACCCTAATCAGCTATGCGTGGCCTTTGGTGGAGGAAGACAGACAAACTGCCCAGGACCAGGTCACGGCCGCAGGAGGCTGGTCCAGGTGGGCTGGCTGCAGCGGAGCAGAATAAGAGGAGGAGCCGAGCATAGTGGTGCACACCTGTAATCCCAGTTCTTGGGAGAGGCTGAGACAGGAGAATCGCGGGTTTGAGGCCAGCCTCAGCAATGTAGCAAGACCCTCATCAACACCAAGAGACCCTGTTTCAAAAAACAAAAGATAAAACTGGGTGTGGTAGCCACACGCTTGTCATCCCAGTACTTGGGAGGCTGAGAGAAGAGGATTGCGATTGCAGGTTCGCGGCCAGCCTTAGCTACTTAGTGAGGCCCTCCGCAACTTAGTGAGACCCTGTTTCAAAATAAAGAATAAAATATAGGGCTGGGGGTGTAGCTTGGAAGTAGAACGTCCCTGGGTTCAATCCCTGGTACCACCAAAAAAATAAAAATAAAAATAAATTAAAAGGGCTGGGGGTGTAGCTTGGAGGTAGAATGCACCTAGGTTCAATCCCATCACCACCATCCCCACACCAAGAAAAAAGAAGAAGAAGAGGAGAAATGACAGAGGGTGTTTTCAAATAAAAAATAAAAGGGCTGGGAGTGTGGCTGGGAGGTAGATGCCTCTGGGTTCAATCCCCAGTACCACCAAGAAAGAAAGAAAAAAAAAACCAGACATAAGTTTGTTCAAGAAGAAGTCTCGATGTGTATTTGAGGCAGATTATTCTCCAGGGACATGGAAAGGGGCTGAATCTACACGTTTCCTTACCAACTTTCAAAGGGTGAGATTCAGCCGGGCGTGGTGGCGCAGGCTTGTCATCCCAGTACTTGGGAGGCTGAGACCGGAGGACCCAGGTTCGCGGCCAGCCTCAGCTACTTAGTGAGGGCCTCCACAACTTAGCGAGACCCCGTTTCAAAATAAAGAATAAAAAATAGGGCTGGGGGTGTAGCTCGGAGGTAGAATGCCCCTGGGTTCAATCCCCAGTACCGCAAAAAAAAAAAAAAAAGGTGAGATTTGTGTTTACAATTTGGAACAGGAACTTTCCAAAGATGCACGAGGTCTGAATCTTATAAGACATAGCGATGCTTGGGTTTTGAATAAGCAAAAGGACCTACTTCATGAATATGCATATCCCCTGAAAGAAATACTTTAAACCACTATTACCGGGCCGGGCGTGGTGGCGCACGCTTGTAATCGCAGTACTTTGGGAGGCGGAGACAGGAGGATCCGGGTTCGCAGCCAGCCTCAGCTCGCGCACACACACGCACGCACGCTCTCTCTCTCTCTCTCTCCCTGTCTCTCTCTCTCTCTCTACTTAGCGAGGCCCTCCGCAACTTCGTGAGACCCGGTCTCAAAGTATAAAAAATAGGGCCGGGGGCATAGCACGGATGTAGAATGCCCCTGTGTTCAATCCCCGGTACCGCAAAAAATAAAATAAAATAAACCACTGTTACCAGGTACATCTGGAGTGTCCCTCCAAAGGCCACGTGTTGAAGGCTTGGTCCCAGCTGGTGCTGTATGGAGAGGTGATGGAAACCGGATGCGGGGCCTCGCTGGAGGAAGCAGGTCACTGCGGCGTGCCTTTGAAGGGTGCACGTTGCCCTCGACCCCTTTCTCTCTCTGCTTCTCGAAGGCTATGAGGGGCTCAGCTCTGCTCCATCATGAACTCCTTGCCGCGATCCACATGATGGGCCAAGCTACCGTGCACTGAAACAGTGAGCCAAAATAACTCTTTCCTCCTTTAAGGAGTTTTACTCGGGCATTTTGTCACAGTGATGGAACGCTAACACAGCCACCCAAAGAAACACCATAGATAAAAATATAACTCACAAGCCGGGTGTGGGGGCGCACGCTTGTAATCCCAATACTTGTGAGGCTGAGACAGGAGGATCGCAGGTTCAAGGACAGCCTCAGCAAATAGTGAGACTCTCATCAACCTAGCAAGACCCTGTAAGTAGCCTGGCGTGGTGGCGCACACTTGTAATACAAGTACTTGTGAGGCTGAGACAGGAGGATTGCAGGTTCACGGCCAGCCTCAGCTACTTAGTGAGGCCCCCCGCAACTTAGTGAGACCCTGTTTCAAAATAAAGAATAAAAAATCGATCTGAGGGGTGTAGCTCAGAGGTAGAATGCCCCTGGGTTCAATCCCCAGTACCGCAAAAAAATAAAAATTGAAATAAAAAAATTAAAATAAAAATAAAAAATAGGGCTGGGGGTGTAGCTTGGAGGTAGAATGTCCCTGGGTTCAATCCCCAGTACCACAAAAATAAAAATAAAAGAATAAAATGGGAGAGCTAAGAAAAGTGCCCCCAGCAAACCAAATAACCCAGGTTTTAAGATCAAGGACTGAAAAGTGTTTATTCAAACACACGTGCCAAAGGTTGGCTACTGAAATGAAAACTGAGCCGGGAGGGTAGACGTTGTTTATGCACAAAAAAGAATAGAGGTTGTGACATGGAACCTGAATGGTGTTCCCGTTTTTGTTTTCTGAAGACAGCAGCCAAAATCCACCTCTCAAAAATGAGAAGTTTGGCAGCAGTATAAAGAAGGGAGTAAATTCCTGATGGAACAAGAAGAGATTAAAACAAAAGGAGAGAGATGAAGGGGAGGCCGGGCCTCTGGTCCGCCCAGGCTGGCCGTGATGGGCGCGTTAAAAGATGATATGAGGATATGCCCAGGGAAAGTGGCCCTGAAATCAAAGGGTTAAAGAGAAAACTAAACCAGGCACGGTGGCACACACCTGTCATCCCAGTACTTGGGAGGCAGAGACAGGAGGATCACAGGTCTGAGGACAGCCTCAGCAAGTAGTGGGACTCTCATCAACCCAGCTGGGTATGGTGGAGCACATCTATAATCCCAGTACTTGGGAGGCTGAGACAGGAGGATTGCAGGTTGGAGGCCAGCCTCAGTAACTTAGTGAGGCCCTCAGAACTTAGCAAGACCCTGTTTCAAAATGAAAAATAAAGCCGGGCATGGTGGCGCACGCTTGTAATCCCAGTACTTTGGGAGGCAGAGACCGGAGGATCTGGGTTCGTGGCCAGCCTCAGCTCTCTCTCTCTCTCTCTCTCTCTCTCTCTCTCTCTCCTTAGTGAGGCCCTGCACAACTTCGTGAGACCCGGTTTCAAAATAAAGTATAAAAAAATAGGGCTGGGGGTGTAGCACGGAGGTAGAACGCCCCTGGGTTCAATCCCCGGTACCGCCAAAAAAAAAAAAAGGAAAAGAAAAAGATCTGGGGGTGTAGCTTGGAGGTAAAATTCCCATGGGTTCAATCCTCAGTACCACAAAAAAAGGAGGAGGAGGAGGAGAAGGAGGAGGAGGAGAAATAATGAGGAAAAGAGACAGCAAAAACAGAGAGATTGCATACAAAATTCTAGAGTGTGGTAGAAGTATAGGGGAAAAAAGAGTAATGGTGAAATTAAAAGAGAGACATAGATCGCCAAGTGCTGTGTGCATGTATGTTTGTAGACTTTGAATCTCACAATGATGTATAAATACATTGCACCAATAAATGTATTAAAAAGTGTTTAAAAAGAGAGAGATGTGGGGAGGAGGTTTTACTGACATGATTGAAATGGACCATCAAGGGGCTCTTTATGAAACTGGTTCCAGGACAGGTGCAGAACGAGAAGGTGGTGGGCGGTTCTAGCATGGCAAGGATAATGAAGAAACGCAGGCCTCACCCGCCAACACGCCCATCAAGAGAGGAGCGAGCCCAGCCCTGTGGGGCGACGCACCAGCCTCAGGGACCCCCGAGGCCGCGGCCTTGGGCTCCTCCCTGGGTTCGGGAGCACCTGCTTTCAATGCACATGGGGAGGAGGGTGAAAAGATGAATAAGACGATGCTCAACAAAGGCTCTGTCCACAGCCCTGTCTAGAGAGGGGGCTGGGCCAGGCGCACAGCTCGACCCTGAGAAGATTCAAACATAAACGAGAAGCATTGCTAAATGTTCTGACGAGGAATGCAGGCAGAAGACGAGGGTGCATGTTTAAAGCATGCAATTTGCCAGATCAGACGGAGCGAAATTCAAAGCCACGAGAGTAAGAGGCGACGTGAATCGTGATAGAATGGAGGGTACGAAGGCAGAGAGATGGCGGTGTGTTCTCTTTGAATGGAGCAAGATAGAAAGAGACTGGAAAGTGAAAGGAGAAGCATGAGCCGGGCATGGTGGCGCACGCCTGTAATCCTAGTACTTGGGAGGTTGAGACAGGAGGATCGCAGGTTCGAGGCCAGCCTCAGCAATGTTGTGAGACTCTCAGCAACCTGGCAAGGCCCTGTTTCAAAACAAAAAATAAAAAGGGATGGGGGTGTAGCTTGGAGGCAGAATGTCCCTGGGTTCAATCCACAGTAGGAAGGAAGGAAGGAAGGAAGGAAGGAAGGAAGGAAGGAAGGAAGGAAGGAAAGAAAGAAGCAATGTCCAGAGGCCTGCTCTGTGAGCCAGGAGCAGGGCCCCTGATCTGAGCCCCGCCCTCCTCAGCTGGTCCTGGTGCAGTCTTAAGCAAGGCACTCACGTACTCTGAGCCTCAGTCCCTTGACTCTACAGTAGACTAACGCCGGGCGTGGTGGCGCACGCTTGTCATCCCAGTACTTGGGAGGCTGAGACGGGAGGATCCGGGTTCGCAACCAGCCTCAGCTGCTTAGTGAGGCCCTCCACAACTTACTGAGACCCTGTTTCAAGTAAAGAATAAAATATAGGGCTGGGGATATAGCTGGGTTCAATCCCCAGTACCACAAAAATAATAATAATAAAATAAAGTAGACTAACAATATTTGTCTAATGACAGAGTAAGGGACACTGGACTTGCCCTCCGGCCATTCGCAGCAATGGTACCCGACAGGCTCTACGGAACACTGTTTCCAGGTCCTATACTCGGTGCAGGGATGTGACCCTTAAAAGAAGAAAAGCGCTAGAGGTGAATCCGCACGGACGCTGTCCCTCTGCCCGGAGGCTTCCAGCCACAGCGCAGGGAAACAGCCGGAACTGAGGATGGGCGAGACCGGCGCCCTGCTGGAGGGACTCACGCGGGGCAGGGCCTGGCCGGGAAGGAGCGGCCCAGGGGGCTGCGGCGTGGGTCCACTCGAGTCTTCGGCTGGCGAGGAAGCTTCGAAGGCCTGGCAGAGAGTGTTCACGAGGAGCTGTGTACTGAGCGGGGATTCCCGGGGGCACACAGTGGAGAGACACCCTGCTCTCAGGGGCCGCGGTGGGGAGTGTCATGGGGGACACGGTGATTTCTGTGGTCCTTGGCTTCCGTGTCGAAGGAGCATTTCAGCAGCGCCAGTCAGAGATAAAGGCACAGGTTTAATTTAAGAAAGGTGGGGACACACATACACCGGCCATCTCAAGGGTGTGAGAGTCGCAGCAGATGGCGGCTGGGAGGGCTCAGAGGGGCGCAGAAAGCTGTGGCAGAGGGACAGAGAGTGCGCGTGCCCTCTGGGATCTTCACAGTCTTTTTCTTGTATGCCCCCTGGAGAAAGGGGGTCAACCATGCTCACAGCGGGGAGTGGGGGACCATGGGATGGCTGGTCTCCTCTTTGAAGCTCCAAGCTAGACAATAGGTGTTGAGATGGGACTCTCAGGGACCCGGAGGCTTGGAGACTTGGAGACATGAAGTGGGGTGGCCAGCGGGGTGTAAGGCTTTTAACAACAGGTATGATCTTTTGGAGTTCTGGTGGAAGGTGAGGTTCTTTCTCTTCAAAAGCTAATCGCCCCAGGAACTTCAGATGTGAAGCTCGCCCATTGTCTGGCTCTTTGGGCAAGTCCCAGGCAAGCCTCGCAGGGCAAGCTAAGGACTTTCGATTTTGTAAAACTGTCCTTTCTCCTCCCAATTTGTCTCTTTTCTGCCTAATATTTTATTTCTCCTGTTCCACCTCATCAGGGAGAACTTGAGAGTGCTCTGAGCATTCATCTGAGATCCAGAAAAGGCCACACTCTGGAGGCAGCGCACTCAGCTCTAGAGAGGGGATCTAGAGAGGGGCGCTGCGCCCGCCACGACAAAGCTGAAGGCCTGCAAACACTCCATGCATCGGGCGGGTCCACGATAGACGAGCTGCCGCCAGACACATGCGGTGCCCTTCAAAAGAAGACAAGTCCACAGCGTTTGCCAGGCAATGGACAACTACCAGACACATCGCGAGGAGGGAATGCGCTGATAGAAGGGGTCCCAGAGGTGAGACCGATGGAATTAGCAGAAGAAGGACTTTAAAGTGACTAAAATAAATATCTAAAGGGTTCCTAAACTTTAAAGGGAGCCGGGTGTGGGGGTGCACAACTGTAATGCCAGTACTTGGGAGGCTGAGACAGGAGGATTGCAGGTTCACGCCAGCTTCAGCAACTTAGGGAGATCCTGCTTCAAAATAAAATATAAGGAGCCTGGCATGGTGGTGCACCCTTATAATCCCAGTACTTGGGAGGCTGAGACTGGTGGATCACAGGTTCAAAGCCAGCCTCAGCAACTTAGCGAGGCTCTCAGCAACCCCGTGAGACCCTGTTTACAAATAAGAAATAAAATCGGGCTGGGGGTATAGCTTGGAGGTAGAATGCCTCTGGGTTCAATCCCCAGTACCAATAAATAAAATAAAATAAAATAGGCCGGGCTTGGTGGCGCACGCTTGTAATCCCAGTACTTTGGGAGGCAGAGACCGGAGGACCCAGGTTCGCGGCCAGCCTCAGCTCTCTCTCTCTCTCTTTCTCTCTCTCTCTCTCTCTCGCTCTCTCTCTCTCTCTCTCTCCCTGTCTCTCTCTCTCTCTCTCTCTCTACTTAGTGAGGCCCTCCGCAACTTCGTGAGACCCGGTTTCAAAATAAAGTATAAAAAATAGGGCCGGGGGTGTAGCTCGGAGGTAGATTGCCCCTGGGTTCAATCCCCGGTACTGCAAAAAAAAAATTAATTAATTAATTTAATTAAATATAAAAGAGTGTAGCTCAGAGGTAGAATGCCCCTGGGTTCAATCCCCAGTACTCAAAAACAAACAAAACAGCAACAACAAAAATGCCCCGAGGTTAAGCGATTTGCCTCCAGGCGCAGAGCTGGCTAGTGACGGATAGATGGGGGACCAAAGCCACACTCCTCTCTGATTTGTTTCTGTGCCTCTTCCCCGCTTCCCCCAGAACTGGGTGTTTCTTGGAGGCATGGGCTTGGTCTTAAGTTCTTATGTTCCCAGCTCCTGACACGGAGCCCCGAGTCGGAAGGTCCGCAGAAACGAGTGCTGCCCTGAGCTGAACGGCTCCTGGCCACTTCTGGCCTTGAGCTACAGGTGCTGGCTGGGACACACATTCAGACCAAATGTGGCTGTCTCCCTCCCCAGGGCCTCCACTGGGTCAAATCACCAAGCTTGTTATTAAACGATGTTATCACATGAGTGTCTTATTTTAATTGATCCTTTGCCTAGCACCTATGAGAAACCTTGGCAGATTATAATTTTTCTTTCTAGGACCTGTATCTTTGTTCTCTCCTGCCATTCTTTTGTGGTGCTGGGGATTGAACCCAGGGGCTTTCTACCTCCGAGCTACTATATCCCCAGCCCTTTTTACTTTTTATTTTGAAACAGGGTCTCACTAAGTTGCTGAGGGTCTCACTAAGTTGCTAAGGTTGGCCTCGAACCTGCAAGCCTCCAATCTCAGCCTCCCAAATACTGGGATTACATGTATGTGCCACAGTGCCCTACTGAAGCTGTTTCTAACAATGCACTGCCTCCTTCCTTCTGGGTATCCTGATTCCCCCAGGAAAAAGTGTCCACCTATTCCAAACCCATAACCCTGGATGGATAATTCCTACGGGTCATGAAACATGGCATGTTTTTTTGTGTGACTGGTACACAGGCAGAAAAAAGTTTAAGAATCACGGTGTAAACATTTGTCTTAGCTCAACACTTATGAAGCACCTACTCTGTGCTAGACTTATTAAAAACATTTTTGAGCCAGGCATGGTAGTGCACACTTATAATCCCAGTACTTGGGAGGCTGAGACAGGAAGATCTCAGGTTCAAGGACAGCCTCAGCAAGTAGTGAGACTCTTATCAACCTAGTGAGACCCTGTTTCAAAATGAAAATAAAATAGGGCTGGGGGTGTAGCTCAGAGGTAGAATGCTCCTCAGTACAATCCTCAGGACCCCTCAAAAATATGTTTGGATTATTTCCACATAATGATAGCAATATTGTCTTACTCTGTTTTCTGTTGCTATAACAAAATACTTGAAGCAAGGTAATTTATAGAGAATAAGATTTTATTTGGCACACAGTCCTGGAGGCCAGGAGGTGCAAGAGCCTCACACCCACCATTGCTCAGCATTCGGTGGAGACCTTCTTGATGCATCATCATGACATGGTAGAGGGCATTCTATGATGACATAGAGCATGTGTGCTGGATTGGGACTCTCTTCTTTCTCTTATAAAGCCACTAACACTGTTATAGGAGCCCTATCCTCATGATCTCTTCTCCCCAAATTACATCTCAATGACCCACCTCCAAATACCATTCAAACTGCAGCAAGAATGCAGAGAAGACACCCAGCCTGGGGGTCCAGAAAACCTAAATGCCATCAGCCAGCCATGCAAGGATGAGAAATACATCACAGGGGAATCAAAAGGTGTGAGTTGATAGGTCCATGGTGTGTGCAGGGGACTGAATGCAAATATGAAATGAGGTTAGGAACTGCATGCCTACAAAGATAGACAAGGGCAGGTTCATGAAAGATATGCTACAAAACCTACTTTATTTTCTGGGATGCAAGGGCCATGGAAGAGGGTGATGAAAATGAGACCCAGGACCACTCTGTGCTCCAGGTTGGTCTCTCTGAAAGCAGTTTCCAAGCTGGATTTAATGAGAGCACAACTAGCTACAGGGACCCCCAACTCCAAGGGGAATTTCTTGAGGGCGGGGTCCACAACTTCTGGAGCACCCACCAGAGTCTGGCCCACTGAGCAGGCAATATGATCATTGTAAAGAATTGAAATTGATTGATTGCCTTATCCAGAGCCTTGTGCTTCTTTAACCTTGTCTCCAACTATAGGATTCATTCCATCACAGTACACCATCAAGTAGGGAGGGAAGATACGAACACAGATAATTACAGTGAAATAGAGGTCTTAATTTGAGTGTGTCTAAGGTGCTTTAGGAGAAAGGAAAGAAGCAATGAACTGTCAGGGAGAGCAAGGACATTCTCCACCCTAGAGGAAATATTTTAACTGGGTTTTGAAGGATAAATAGGAGTTCTGTCATCAGAGACTGATTCAAGAGTTTTTCAGCTTGAGGATGGGCAGAGGTGAGGAATGAGAGAGCTAGGAGTGTTTTTTGTTTTGTTTTGTTTTTGTGGTACTGGGGATTGAACCCAGGGGTATTCTACCTCCAAGCTCCGCCCCCAGCCCTTTTTAATTATTTTTTTGTTTTGTTTTGAAACAGGGTCTTACAAAGTTGCTGAGAGTCTTGCTATGTTCCCAAGGCTTCATTGAACCTGCGATCCTCCTACCTCAGCCTCCCAAGTACTGAGATTACAGGCACACATCACCACGCCCAGCTGGGAGTGTTCCAGGATGGGTAGTAAGTTATTACCCTCGATGGGGAGTGGATATAAGAATGGAGTAAGTGCCCAGTGCATGCCTATAAATCCCAGTATTTGCAAGGCTGAGAAAAGGGTTTCAGGTTCAAGGCCAGTAGTGAGACCCTGTCTCAGAATAAAAAATAAAACAGGGCTGGGGGTATGGCTCAGAGGTAGAATGCCCCTGGGTTCCATACCCAGTACCATACAATAAAATAGGAATGCAGTAAGAGCAGAGCCTAGAACCCTGGTTTTTCAACCCAGGCTGTGCACAGGAAATGCCTGGGGAGCTTTTACAACTTCCAATGTCCAAACTACATTCTGAACCCATTAAGTCAGGCTGTCTGGGGCTGGGAGCCAGAAATCAGTATATGTGTGTTTTTTAAGTCACCCCAAGTGATTCCAAGGTGCTGCCAAGTTTCAAAACCACTCATCTAGGAAGAAAAGCTAAGGATTTATGGCATCCCCAGAGGAGGGGCCCTCTGGGCGACCCTGCAGTCCTGGCACATATATCCCCAGGGAACAGACCCCCCCCCAGCATTCTGCTCTGGAACAGCGGTTCTCAAAGTGTGGCCACCAGACCATCAGCCGTAGAGGAAGACAGTGAAGAATGCAAAATCCCCAGCTGCACCCCAGCCCTACTGAACCAGAAATTCTAGAAGCGGGGCCCAGTGACCGATGCCTGCTAAGGATGGGGAAACCAGCGCTCTGGAACATTGATCCCAAATCGCAGCAAAGCAAGAGTCTAGGTGTGGCTCTGGGCATGCGGGGACTCACGTAGGGCCCGGTGGCATCACCTCTTAGTCATCGGGGATGCAGAAGGAGCCAGCCGGGGTGCGGTCACAACGGTGGTCACCTGGGTACAGTGGCCCTCGGCCTAGAATCGGAGGGGCCAGGGGCTGATGGCTAGGTTGCTTTTTATGGTACCAAGAAAAGGAACCAGGCGTAGTGGTGAACGCCTGTAATCCCAGGACTTGGGAGGTTGAGACAGGAGGAGCACAGTTTTGAGGACAGCTTCAGCAATGTAGTGAGACTCTCAGCAACCTAGTTAGACCCTGTTTTTTATGTGTGTATGCATGGTACTGGGGATTGAACCCAGGGGCATTCTACCTCTGAGCTACACCCCCAGCCCTAGCTTTTATTCTTTATTTTGAAACAGGGTCTCATTAAGTTGCAGAGGGCCTCACTGAGTAGCCAAGGCTGGCCACGAACCTGCGATCCTCCTGTCTCAGCCTCCCAAGTACTGGGATTACAATTGTGCACCACCACACGGCTGAGACCCTGTTTTTTAAAAAAATAAATAAATAAAAGGGCTGGGGGTAGCCGGGCGTGGTGGCACACGCTTGTAATCCCAGTACTTTGGGAGGTGGAGACCGGAGGATCCGGGTTCGCGGCCAGCCTCAGCTCTCTCGCTCTCTCTCTCTCCTTGTCTCTCTCTCTCTCTCTCTCCTTAGTGAGGCCCTCCGCAACTTCGTGAGACCCGGTTTCAAAATAAAGTATAAAAAATAGGGCCGGGGGTGTAGCACGGAGGTAGAAT
>PVJS01034104.1:0-21658 GCA_004027185.1 Glis glis | reverse complement strand
AGGGGAGGGGAAGGGAAGGGAGGGTAGGGAAGGGAAGGGAAGGGAAGGGAAGGGAAGACATCCTAAGAAAATGACAATAATTTGAAGGAGAAAATGCCAAAGATTAAGCACTCCTCCATTTGAAAAGTTGACTGATTCTGGATTCCAAATGGGGCAAATTTAGAGTCTTTCCTTCTCAGCCAAGTGAAATTATTCAGATAGCCACCATTAAAAAGAAAGAGCATGACAGGAAAAGAACAACAAAATACAAATGGAATTTTTGTGTAGAGCATATGCAGAAAAATGTGGGGTTGTGCTGAAAGCACACTGGAAGTAAACTAAGAGCTTACTAAGGCTGAGGAAATTGTGTTGCTGAAGAGTCTATGAGCCTAAGAACCAAATGGCCATATGATTCTACAGGCTTGCAAACTGAGCTGCAAAATATATGTAGACCTCAAGGGGATCAAATTCCCAAAACCCTTTCAGATGTGGTCAAGAATAATAGACAAAGAAGGCCCTTTTAGAGAGCAGAAACAGTATTCACTAAAGACATGTCCTCCACTTTCAGGAGGGAGGTCTTTGAGACTATTTCTAGGTGGTTTCCATCAGCATTATGGACAAGTGACTGTTGTGTTTCTCATTCTTGCCCTTTCTGAATGGGAGTTTTAATTATGGTTCTCTTTTTCCTAAGCCGCCATTTATTCCAGTTGGGGAAGAGGGGCGACATGAAGAGAGGAAGGTATCTTGCCTTCATTTAATGGGTCACTAGACAACTAGGAGCTACATCTGGACCTCAGTGAGGGCACTGAGCGTCACCAAGACCATGGGCCTTGAGCTGGATTCAGCAAGTGGATGAACTTTGAGTTGTCTCTCTTAGAGAAGGGGTGAATGTATCATTTGAGTCTTGCTTGGAGAGAGAATGAGTGTGAGAAGAAAGATATGCATAGGAACTTGGTAGCCAGAATTGTAGACAATGGAAGAGATAAATAAACCATCCTACAAACTTCATCCACTCTATTCCTGGACTCAAAATTAGGCTCCATTTCCTATTCTCCCTTGTAGACTGATGTAATCATATGATTAAATGCTCAGCAATGAAATGTGAGTAGGTGGGATATGAGCCCACCTCTTCAGGACTGGAGCCTTAAAGAGAGGTATGCCTTCTCCACGCTCTTCCCCTTCCCCCCAGTTAAAATCTGAATGACCAAGACTTGACCTTGCATCCAATGGAAGAGTCACCTGAGCCCTTGAATCCCCATGTGGAAAAGAGCTGCCACCCACTTGAAGCACCTACCCTTGGCTATTACACGAGAGAGAAATCATCTTCTTCATCAATCACTGATTTTCTAAGTCTGTGTTTATACCAACTGATTCTGCTCTAACACAGAAATTTAGCTAATGCAGAAATCTCTTCTATATGTTTTAAGATGACAGAAAAGATAATACACTTTAGAAAGCTTTCTTTCAAAAGAGCTAAGCCGGGCCTGGTGGCGCACGCTTGTAATCCCAGTACTTTGGGAGGCAGAGACCGGAGGATCCGGGTTCGTTCGTGGCCAGCCTCAGCTCGCGCGCGCGTGCGCTCTCTCTCTCTCTCTTCCCGTCTCTCTCTCTCTCTCTCTCTACCTAGTGAGGCCCTCCGCAACTTCGTGAGACCCGGTTTCAAAATAAAGTATAAAAAAATAGGGCCGGGGGGTTAGCGCAGAGGTAGAACAACCCTGGGTTCAATCCCCGGTACCGCAAAAAAAAAAAAGAGCTATTAAAACCTACATTTTCCAGGGTTTTAAAAAATACTACGGTAGAACTCCCTTTTAAGTTTAAATTTATTTTTAAACTCCTACATGAAAATATAAAAATCATACATATTAATGGAGTGCCCTGCAATGTTTCAATACATGCATACATTGTGTAATGTTTAAGTCAGGTTAAACATACCTGTCTCTTCAAACATTTATCATTCTTTATGACAGAACTTTCAAAATCCTTTCTTCTGCCTTTTAAAAATATACAATACAGAATCATTATCATAATCACCCTTTGTGCAATAGTACACCAGAATTTCTTTTTTTTATACTTTTACTGGTGGGTTATAGTCTCACATCATAATGTAGTTCATATTGATAGTGACATACATGCACACAGCACTTAGTGGCACACCAGAATTTATCACTTCTATCCAACTATAACTTAATATTCATTGATCACCTCTCCCCATATTATAGATAATGAATTATTACTATGCTTAAAGTGTAGGATTTAACAAAACACTGAAAAAAGGCAGGATATAGAAGTGTTATTTGTCAACACTGTACTTAGACATTTTTACAGTGCTACAGCAATTAAAATGCAAATATATCTCAATGCCATTAAAAAATCCATTCAAATGCAATTACTTAATTACTGTCTCATGTACAAGGTAGTAAATTTCTCTAGAAGAGATATTCTGTTTTGCTTTCTACTTTATAAATACCTGCCACAGTATCTCACATCTAATACATTTATTTAATATTTATTTAATGAATAGATTAATCTTTGGATTGAAGTATATAAATTTATTTTTGTAAAAGATATTTAGTAGAAATTCAAAATAACAAGTTGTATTCTTTTTTACTTATCCTTTAATGCTATCTTCTTTTATCAACAAACCTTTCTGAAATACAATAAAATCTTAAGTTTTATGTCTAACTCAATGGGCAAAGCAAAAGATAATTCTGAAATACATCTGAATTTCAATTTCTAGCTTGAACATTCTACACACAGATATTTGAAATCCATACAATGAAATATAGCATAAACCTCTGGTAAAATACTATGAAATGGATCCTCTTCTAACTCCAAACATATCGACCCTAAACTTCCCTTTTATCACTTTGAATTTAACAGTGCGAATTGTGCACATTACTAAAGACTGGGATTTAATCCGCAGTGGGTGAAAAAAATCAATAGCATAGTAGTTAACTTCCAATCTTCTCCCAGAAATGCCAACACAGAATTTATCCACAGTCTGGAAATAGGTTTGGTTTGTTCTGCTTATACAACAGGACACTGGATCAGCAGACAGCTCACCCATAATGTCAGCATTACTAAAACTACAGATGAAAAATCCTTTAATGCAAATATTTGTATCTCAAACTTTCCAGGGGATGCTTGTCTCAGCTTAAGAAAAGTCATAATTTAAAGCATGATATTTTCTTTGGTATTAAGGATTGCAATAGAGCAGTACTTGACTCCCTGAGTAGAATCCTGAAAGGATTAGACGTTTAGAAAATGGATGGACAAAACTGAAATAAGCCTGCCACAGGGATCAAGTCCAGTGGAAATCAAAAAGAAATTCTAAAACAAATAGCTATTGCTTTCTTGCTAGTTAAAAGTGAGAAAGAGTTTAAGTATTTTAACCTCAAAAATATATTCTTTAAGCTGGTTTTGAATCTAAAATTGAAAATTAATTCTTCAGTCTTTATTAACCAATTTTAGTTTTTAGCATGTGATTCATTCACTCACACCATCATTTGAAAACTGTTGAGATTCACAGCAGAGATTGCCTGCTGTTTCTTTTAATATTCATGTTCTCCCTATTTTAGAAGCCCTGATTTCTAGCTGGCCATATGCACACCTAGAATGAGGATATGATCATCAAGTCTCCCTTTCACCTAGGACCTTATGGTAACCAGATAAGTTATTTGAAAGCATCTGAGTCATATCCTTAAAAGACAGCTAGCTACCTTCAGAGTTTCCTCCCATATTTAGTTCCTATAAGAGGACTCACCTCTAGCACACAAAAATGAGACCCCTATCCCAGGGATGGCAGAACAAACAACTAGAAGCAACAAATATGCCTGAAAATTTTGTGGAGCAGAGCCACCATACCTGCTTAGACTATCCACTTCTACACTTAATGCGAGAGAAAAAATAAAGTCTTAGTCAGATGCTGTGGCACACACCTGTAATCCTAGCTCCTGAGGAAGCTGAGGCAGGAGGATCACATATTCAAGGCCATGCAGCACAATACCAGGACCCTGTCTCAAAATACAATAAGCTGGATGTGGTGGCACATGCTTGTAATCCCAGTACTTGGGAGGCTGAGATCGGAGGATCACAGGTTCACGGCCAGCCTCAGCAACTTGTGAGGCCCTCCGCAACTTAGTGAGACCCTGTTTCAAAATAAAATAGGGCTGGGGGTGTTGTTTGGAGGTAGGATGCCCCCGGGTTCCATACCCAGTACCGCAAAAAATAAATAAATAAAAAGGGTTAGGGATGTATCTCAGAGGTAGAACATCCCTGGATTGGCTCCTCAATACACAAAAATAAAGTCCTATCATTTTAAGTAACTGTTATTTGGGGGTTTTATATTACTTGCTATAATACCTAATTCTAATGTGATAGTTTTTCGTTACTGTGACAAATATCTGAGAAAAAAATAATTTAAAGAAGGAAAGATTTATTTTGGCTCACAGATTCAGAGGTTTCAGTCCATGGTCCTCTGGCTACAAGGCAGAAGCATCATGGTGGAAGGGTGTAACAAAGGAAAGCTGCTCATCTCATGATAGAAGGGGGAGCAGAAGAGAGAAAGGGGCCAGGAATAAGAAATATCCTTCCAGGGGTCACCCTAGTGACCTACGTCCTCTAACTAGGTCCCCCTCCCACATCCCCCAGCACCTCCCAGCAGTCTATTCAGTGCTCAGTCCACACAGCGCTCAGTGGATTAACCCACCGACCAGGTCAGAGCCCTCATGTCCAATCACTCCACCTCTGAACATTGCCGCAATGGGACCAGACTTCAGCACATGAGCCTCTGGGGACATTCCAGAGCCAAACCATAACACTTAATGATGCCAGCACAAATTATAAGTGTAAAACAAGCATTACAATGAATACTAATGAATAATGCAGACAGCCAGCTTAAAACTTAGCAATGAATATTGATGTACAAAGACCACCCATTAGCCAGGTGTGGTGGCACATGCCTGTAATCCCAGTGCTTGGTGGGAGACCCTGTTTCAAAAATAAAATAGGGTTAGGCCGGGCATGGTGGCGCACGATTGTAATCCCAGTACTTTGGGAGGCGGAGACGGGAGGATCCGGGTACGCGGCCAGCCTCAGCTACTTAGTGAGGCCCTCCGCAACTTCGTGAGACCCGCTTTCAAAATAAAGTATAAAAAATAGGGCCGGGGGTGCAGCTCGGAGGTAGAACTCCCCTGGGTTCAATCCCTGGTACCGCAAAAAAAAAAAAAAAAATAGGGTTAGGAGTGTAGCTTAGAGGTTGAATGCCCATGGGTTCCATCCCCAGTACCAAAAAAAAAAAAAAAGAAAGAAAGAAAGAAAGAAAAGAAAGAAAGAAAGAAAGAAAAGAAAGAAAGAAAGAAAGAAAGAAAGAAAGAAAGAGAAAGAAAGAAAGAAAGAAAGAAAGATAAAAAGGCCACTAATGCAGAATAAGACGTGTAGTTTTTCTCTCCTTATTATGTGTCAAACCAATTCCCTTCCTCTGGCAGCAACAACCACCTTCCTTTGGTAAAACTCTTCTCCCACATCAAGAAGAGTTGATGCCTCCATTCCTGGGCCAACTTCAGATATTGGGGATGGAGGCGGAGGTGAGAATATAATCAAGCCTGGACAATTAAAGTAGGAATCATTGCGATTGATTCAGGGATGAGCATATAAATTAAATGGCCATTTCAGAATCCCCCTGGATCAATCAGCAATCACTGCAATATGTTGCATAAGACACAACCCATGACTTGGCTTCAACAGCAAACATCCATCATGGCTCTGGTTACAGATTGGGTCCTGGTTTCTCCACGTATTTGTCCTCCTTGAACCAGCAAATACCTTGGAGTTCTTCTTGAGACCTGACAGGAGAACAAGAACCCAAGCTAACTCACACAGACGCATTTAAGGTCTCTGTTCATGGTATGTTAATTAATATCCCATCAGGATAAGGGTATATATTCTGCCCACCATAATGAACTATAAAGTCACATGGTATAAAACAGCAATGAAGAGGTGGAAATAATAATGCAACAGATTCTGTGAACATCTCAAGTTTCCAGTACCTTCAGGGTCACGGTACCAGAAGGCTCTGAGCCTGGGGCTGCGTGTGCCAATCTTCCTAGTTAAATGAAAGAAATACATCTCCAATAAGAGAGAATGAAATAACACGAAGAGAAGCAAAGAAATTAGGCATAAATGGATGGATATATTTAATATACTAATTTCCTTACTTTAAAAATAGGACCCTGCCAGAGAAAATGTGGTAGCCTGAGTTAAATTTATGGGAATTCAGAAAAATGGGAAGATTAGAGCCTTTTTTTTTTTTTTTTGGTAGCAGACATTCATCTGATTTGGACTTTAAGTGAGGAAGATGATTTTCACCATCACATAAATGAAAGTGATTTTCCTAAATGAAAATCCTATGACCTCTCTAGCAGACATCATTGGCTTATTTACCTAATCTCTTTCCCTTGCTTTCTATCATGGAGGCTGAAAAAAAATACTAATTTTCCCAGAACCTGTTTCCTTAAAGTTCATATAACAGTTTCAGTCCTCATATATAAATAAAAATCTGCTCTGATCACTTAGGAAAGCTTTTCCTTCCTGGAAAAAGCCAAAGATGTAGCTTCTCCTTCCCCCTTTTCTCACATCTTCCATCCCTGCCTTCTTCTTGCCTAATTGTAGGACAGCCACCAAGGAGGAAAGCCAGGGGTGGAGAGAGGGCAGCTCCAACAGCAATGACAGCTGCCAGCGGTTGGCTCCAGTGATGTTGTTCTGTGAAACAAATCCTCACTTCATTCAGATACTGTTAATCCATTTTTCTGTTACTTGCATCTGAAGGATTGAAACTAAACTGATTGAAACCTAAAGTCAAGGTAATGTCGATTTTAGGCCAAGAATTAATGATACAAGTAATCTTTGTATATCACCTTATAGTTTATCACATTTTTTGCACACTGCACTTAATTACTAGATTAGAAAGGATTGTAGATAAAGTTAAAACCCTTGACTATCCAGGTAAATAAGTGAGGTTTTATCGAATAAGACTAGAAAGCCATTTGTCACTACCTAAATGCTAAACAGATTTATGTATTGCCCTTATGAGAAATGCACAAAGAGGCTGTCATCTGCTTTTGTTTCAGAATGGATTGTGAGGGATGGACTGAAAAACTAGATAAAAGATCCTCTGACATAAAAACGAGGTATTCCAGCCAGGATGGAGTAAGGGGCACCAGAATAGCTCTTAAAAGAAAACTTGCCAAAATATATGAAATACCTATTTTTGACACTGAAACACAGGCTATACAAACATGCGATTCTTAACAGAAAGGACATGAATTAGATGATCCCTATGATTGCCCTGATTTTATGCCTGGAGGTATTTTCAGACCATGGTCCACATACCCAAATTCAAATATAGTTGTACTGAGGAGAAAAAAGATTGAGTTTGGAGAGAATGAGGTAGCTGGTATTTGCAATAAACAGTGCTGGAAAGGAAGAACGATACATAGATAGTTTCAGAATTCTAAGTCTTTGGCTGAATACTAAGCTGTTTATGCATTAAGTGAGACTCCTAGAGGCTGGGCAAAAATTAACCACCAGGGAAAGAACAATTACTGGAGAACTATCAACTCAACACCTACTGAAACCCACAGGAACATGAGTCATTTGAGTTTTATTCAACTACAGTGTCGAATCTTTATTGAATATCTGTGACATACAATACAGAACCCAGGAAGCCACTACCTAAGAATAGGACTAAAATATCCTTACAACAAAATAATGGTCTACACCTTTACAAAGCAGGTTTATAAAGAAGCCTGAGGGCTGGGGATGTAACTCAGTGGTAGTGTTTGCCTAGCATACACAAGGTCTGCTCAATCCCCAGGACCACTAAATAAATAAAAAATTAAATAAAAAAGAAGTCTCAGAAGGATCAAGGTGGTCACTATGCAAGTTACAGATCCTCAAACAAAACCCACCCTCTATCATGCTGTCATAACAAATTAACACCAATTTAATGGCTGAAAAAACACCGATTATTTCACATTTCTGTAGGTAGGAAGTCCAGCACGGTGTGGCTTAGTAGAGTCCTCTGTTTAAATCCTCACAAGGCTGATATCAAGGTTTTGATAGGTTGTTGGAAGGAGCTTCCCACCCAATTCAGGTGGTTGATTGAATTCAGTTCCTCTCAGTTTTAGGACTGAGGTCCACTTTCCTTGGGGGCTGTCAAGTGGAAGCGGCTAGAGCAATGGTAGGTTGAGTGCCTCTAATATTCCCAGTTGCTTTGACTTCTTCTGCTACATCTCTCTGACTTTAGTTGGAGAAAAATCTTCTTGTTTAAGTGTTCATATGATTAGTTTGGGCTCTTCCCAACAGTCCAGAATAGTCTCCCTCTCCTAAAGGCTATAGCCTTAATCAAACCTGCAAACATCACTTTTGCTATATTAGAAACTTTAAGGACAGCAAGTAAACAGTATAAAATGATGAAAAAAGATCTCTGAGAATCAAAAGTAACTTTTTTCACAACCTAGAAATTACTGGTGATTGTAGAAAACTTATTGAATCACTTTTTAAAAACTAATATCTATTGAAAATAAGTAGAATCCAGCATGCAGGATATTGTAGTCATCTTCACAATGAGAAATTCAAATAGAAAAAGCCTAGACTTTTCTATTAGATTAGTGCATCTACAACTTGAATGTGCAGAGGAGTCACCTGGGGATCCTGTTAAACTGCAGGTTCTGATTGAGGAGATTGTGGGTAGGAGGTGATGTCGATGTTGCCGGTTCATCTACTACACTTTAAGTAGGATGGGCACAGATCACTTTTCTAAGGCATCAATGGCTCTTATCAAGTGTCAGTTTGATAGGGAAGTTTCCAGGATCTATGGAATCCATTTCGTCCACCAGTTCAAGAATACTTACATGTACAATGACAACTCAGCTCCCCGTATCTTTGTGAATGTAAACAGAACAGGTGCTTATGATTCTGCGGAAAGCAGTGATCTTAGGCTACACCATGAGTGTCTAACCAACTCTGATAACTTGAATTAGACACTCTCTCGGCTGTTGTTGTGGAGATTAAAATAGAAAATGTAAGTGAAAGTATTACATAAATTGTAACCTAAAAAAAAAAGAAGAAAGAAAGGCTTAAAAGTCTAGCAGAGCTTGAGAAAGAGGCGGGACCTAAAGAGAAGAGGTGGGGCTTCGGGTTTTTCCCGTGGGTGGGTAAGGAATGTACCATATTATGGGGCGGGGCACCCCCATTTAAAACTAACCTGTAAAAAAGAAGCTCCTCTGCTTAAAATTATGCTTAAATCAAGACACATAAAACACCAACTATTCTGGCATTATGTAAGTTAACTGGCATGTAGCTGGAAGTTCAGCGGTAGTATTTTACTTCAGTGTCCCGATTAGAAACAAAGTCCCACTACCCGGGCTCCTCCATCCCTTCCTCCCACTCACCATCACTTTCCTGCCCCGGGGCAGTAGTTTCCACTACGCTGTAGGGGGAGGTAGTAACAGACTCGTCTATCTCTGCAACTCGAGGAGGGGGGTGTGAGGAGCCACGGTCCACAGACAGGTAAAAATCCAGGCGGGAAGACTTGAGATCTCGGTGCAGGTGGAGTGCAGGGGGCTGTGCCGGTGCTCCCGCGCAGGAGCGCGCCTGCAGCCCCGGCCAAGGCGGAGCGCACAGGTCTCCGCGGCGCCGGTCCCCCCGCGGCCCGCGCCATGGCTCCGGCGGGAGGAGGTCGGGCGCGCGGTGCCTCCGCCGCCGCGGAAACAATAGTGGAGGAGCCCGAGCCCGAGCCGGGAACGGCCGCGGCGGCCGCGGAGCCCACGGTAAAGACCCCGCGGCCCTCCGCCCCGGCGTCCCGCCCCTCCACCCGAGCCCCGCACCTGCGCTGCTGCGCCGCCCGACCGACCGCGGGCGGACGGACAGACCGACGGCGCCCAGGCGCAGCGCCAGGCGGCCCATCGCGGAGGCGGCGGCGGAGGCGGCGGGACCCGGCTCCGGGACGCCGCGACGGGCCGGGCCGGACCTCGGAGCCCGCTCCTGCCCTCGAGGAGGAAGCCCGGGCGAGGGACGCGCGCTCCGCCCCGGCTCCGACCCGCCGCCCGCATGGCCCCTGCCCTGCAGTCGTCAGACCGTGGGCCGCCCGGCCTCGGGCGGGAGTCCAGGACGAGCCCGGACCCTCTCCCGGGTATTCCGTCCCCACGTGCATTCTCCTGCTGCAGACCTTTGACCGGAGCCTCCAAGGCCGAGTTAGGGAAACCCAGCCAAGGGTCCCACGCTGAAGTTGGCATAGCAGCGCCCGGGGCAGGTCCTCTTTCTGCCTTTTGGCATTAAGTTGGTTGGCAGAACCCAGCAGCTGAAAGGCCTGGCTCAGCTCCCTGCGTCTGATGATTTGAGGTTCAGGGACAAAGAGGGAGGACTAGAAAACCCGCAGATCTCCTGCTTTCAGATCCCCTTAACCCAGTAAAATGGGTGGGGGCATAGTGTCCCCTATTGCGGAGCTTTTATTAGATTTTGTCTTTCCTCATTAAAAGTATCATTCCACACTACAAGTATGACGATGCCTGTTTGGGGCTTTTGCGAACAGCATATTTCTGTTTCCTAGAAGTTCTCAAATAATGCATACCACGATGGCAAGTTCTGGAAATTGTGTAACTTTGCTTTTCTCTTTCTTAATAGGAGCACTATGAACGAAGAGGAGCAGTTTGTCAACATTGATTTGAATGATGACAACATTTGCAGTGTTTGTAAACTGGGAACAGACAAAGAAACACTCTCCTTCTGCCACATTTGTTTTGAGCTAAATATTGAGGGTAAGGTTACAGTATAGTTTAATTGTATGGTGTGGACTTTACACAGCTACTTTATGCTGAACTGGTTATAAGGTAAAATTAATATTTCCTGAGTAATTGGGAATTATGCTAAGTATGGAGATCTCTTAAAGATGGGGGTTTCTGGAAATGAAGCTGAAGTTATGAATTTAAGAGAAATCTTTATTTTTAAACACCCACAATACTAATCTCATTTTTTGCTACTATAAAAATGAGGTATGAGTATTGTCTGGCTAATGTGTTTTGTGGTTGAGAGCTTATTATGTTGTCAGATTTTAACGTGTGTGTGTTTCATATTAAGAACTAACATAACCATTTATATTTAAGAGCAAATGTAAGTTTGTTCCTTTGGACCTACCATGCTAGTACCTGAGTTAGGGTGAGCCTGACCCCCCTCACCCCAAGGTGCTCCTGTCATCTAGAAAAATGTTTCTTAAATTTTAGATAACCTCAGTGATCATACATACCTTCAGTAATTTTGAAAAACTAAAAAGATTTTTAATGTTTATTAATATATCACTAAGGTACATGAGAAAAAGTTCTCTTCTTGAAGGTGTTTGGGTTGGTACACAGTGAATGTGTCCATGAATATCAATCCTTTGCTTCCAAGAAGTATGTGGGGTATGTTCCTTTAATATTGACGTTGTGGTATTAAAACTATGATTATTTTTAGCTATGAGTCATGCTAGAAAGAAAATCTTAATGTTTGTGCAAAAATAAAAAATTTGCCTGTAATTGGAGTTTTGAGTTGTTACCTATCACTAGAGAGATTTTATTAGACCTTTGGATTTCAGACAAAGGACTGTGTATTTGAAAATTTTCATGATCTTTATTATTTCTATGTATTAGGAGATATGACATGTTCTTACAGTGAACACACACACACACACACACACACACACACACACACACACACACTATGATTATATACCTTGAAATTCCAGTTAGGACTTGTTTCAGAAATGTTGTAGTCACCAAATAGTATGTGACGGAGCATCATGAATTTCCTATGAGTTACCTAGAATACCTATAACTTTGGCTGTAATAAATGTAGTAATTATGACTAATTTCAAAAAGATGACTTAAAAATATGATTCTTCTGTAGCATTTAAATTACCATGTTCTTAAGCTAGAAAGATAGATAGAAAGATCTAAATTAATGTTCTTTGGAAATACAGTTGACTCTGCATGTTCTGATACACTGTAAAACTTCACATTTGGATGGGCAAAGGCATTAGAAATTATCCAGCTCAAACCCTGTATTTTACACGTAAGGAAACTGAGGGCCCGATAGTTGGGACTGCTCAAGGTTGCTGTATTGCTGATGGCTAGCTGGGTTATGTGCCGGGCGTTCACTGTGAGCAGTTCTGTGCCAGACATTGTACTAAGCACCTTACCTGGATTATCTTACTCAACTCAAAATAGCTCTGGGGTTACTACTATTACTACTCATTTTAAATGTGATGGAAATGAACCTTACAGACCTAAGAAATGGACTTTGAAGTCACAGAGCTAATAATGGACAGTTCCGGGCTTTGAAGCATGCCTCTGGTTCTAGTATATGTGATCTTAATCCCACTGATCTACTGTCAATAGTTATTTTAATTATAAGGCTGATGTTAGACTCTTGTCCTCCTGAATCCCAGTTGGTTATGATTGTTGTTCATTCACCTGGCTTTTTCTAACCACCTCTTCCTGCTAAATCATTAGCGGGGTTCATGCTGTCATGGAAGTTTCACAGAAACCTAAATTTCATATTTGCTTTTCTAGCCTTTTAAAATGCTTTTTTTAAACTGATTCTCGGTGATTCTATAGTGAATATATAAAAATTCTTCAAGTACCATCTTTGTAAACATTTCAACTCTCAATAGGTAAGCTTAAGTCCTGTATTTCTGAAAAAATAGTCTTCTCTCAATTTAAAAGATGAAAACAATTTTCAATTTGAATCAGAACTATCTAACTTAATATTCTGTGTATATTCCAGTTTTTATATATTAAAATGCCAATTTAACTTTTGTGAGAAAAATTAGAGTTCAGATTTCTTCTCAATTTATTTGTTTCAATTTTCAGTTAAAAATATAATACATTTTCATTTTTACTACGATGATGAGCTAGGGCATTATAGCAATATAGTATATTTTGTTTAACATCATGAGATTATTATAGGAAAAAGAAGGGAAAGGAGTATACTGACTATCACAAATTTTCAGTTTTTATATCAGTGTGAAGCTTTTCAAAATTCAGTAGAGAGATAAACTAATTATAAACCAGGAAATTTGTTGGGTATATTCTTTGTTCATAAGCCTTTTTAAATGTTTTTGAAGTTTTCTTTCTACCACCAAGTTCTCAGCACAATGCAAGTCAACAGACTGGAATATGAGAACAACTTAAAAAATAACATTTAACTCTACTAGTTTCGTATAATTTTCTTTGTGGTATGGTAATATTGTGTTTGCCTGGTTTCTTGGCTTACCCATCACTCACTAAATTTGCTCTAAACCATTCTGTCCCCCCCCCCCACAAAGAGGCTTAGTAAAAAAAAATAAATGCTCTTGAGGAATAATAACAGTTAAGCTAGTTTTGAGTCCACACATTTGTTGTAAATAAGAATAATATTTTATATCTTGGGGGTTGTTTACATCGAATCAACCCTGGTCTCCTAAACCAACTGGCCTCTTCTTTAAAAGCTGTGTGCATGCATGTTTATAAGATGAAAACAAAGGAAGAAGGAGAATTAACAAAAGACAGTCTAATCTTGTTGGAGAGCTTGTTAGACTATCTCTGTGTTATCTTTTTTCAGGACTTTCAGTAGTTAAAAGGAAAGCGGTATCTAACTTTTTTTTCCCATGGGTGATATACTCCAGGGACCTAAAAGATGCATTTTGAGGACTCAAGTCTTTTTAACTATTCACAAGGTTAACTTTTTTTAATCTGTAATTCACCATTAGAATAATTTGTCTATTTCTAGGGTTAGGAGACAGATGCATATACTTCCTATTACCCATGGCCTAACCTTGGCCCTAAGCCATTATAAATTTCCTCTTACCTATGGGCTAAGCTTGGCCCTAAGACACTATAAACTTTTCTGGTTAATGACCAAATAATATGCATCTAGATAACTGTGGTAAAATGTCTAAAGCTATTCACTACTGCTCCCTAAGCAAAGACAGAGGAAGGCAGCCCTGAGTAGTCAGGAACCAATAATGACACTCAACTGTAATGTAGTAGCACTCAGAAATGAGACTAGAGAGGAAAAGAATCAGGGTTCCAGTATTGTTACTTTATATAGTCTGCTTTCATTTTTTGCCAAAAATTGTGCAACTAGTTCTTAGGTTATTTCTACTTTCTCTGATAATTAACCTGCTTTCTTTTCTTTGGAGAAAACCTTAGAAGATAGGACCGATTCCTAATATCCCAGAGTTTTCAGTGTAAGTTGACCTTGCTAGTTGAAGAGTAAGCACGTCTGGCTGCTATTGGTGTGGTTTATCTTGGACTTCATTCTTCCCTAATTGTTCTCCCCTCCCTTTTTGTAATTCCATAAGGATGTGGATTAGAGTCTACTTTATTTAGTAGTATGTAATCAGCCATAGCATAAAAACTGGTAAAGAGTAATGAATGAATGTTTGATAAATTAATCTAAAGGAGACTTCAGAGCGCCACCTTTTAGTTTCTTCCTTTAAACTTGCCCAGAATGAAACACTATTGTATATTCACTGAATTCCAAGAGATCTTTTTGGAATCTTCTAAAAATTTTGTGAATCTTATTAATAGAAAGGCTTTATTTCATATTCAGAAGAAAAATATAACATAGCCAATAATAATATTAACAGTAATATCTGGCTATTTTATTTAATCAGGAGAATGAAAAACAGTATTTTGCCCCATACACAGAACAAATTTTTTTTTCCCCTCTTTTGGGGGAAATGCTGGGAAATGAAGCCAGGGATATTCTACCTCCAAGCTACATCCCCAGCCCTATTTTATTTTTTTTTTATTTGGAAATAGGGTCTCTCTAAGTTACTGAGAGTCTTGCAAAGTTGTTGAGGCTGGCATAGAACCCATGATCCTCCTGTCTCAGCCTCCCAAGTTCTGGGATTACAGGTGTGTGCCACCACGCCCAGCTAGCAAATAATTTTGACCAGGTTGGCTTTAGAATAAGTTTTCTAGAATCATTTGACATGCCATACTATTTCTGGACACCACAGTAGAATAGTATATATTTATAATGGTGACAGGCATTTGATTATCTCAAGTGCTTTTTAAATCAGTGATAAAGTTACGTTCTTTAAATCATTGATTTAAAGTTGAAAATAAGCAGAATATACCACCCAGAATAGCCTATTAATACGAATATCATAATTAGAAATAAATGATTTATTTGAATACATAAACTTCTGATTCAAAATCATAATTCATTTATCACAATATTCTGACAATAAATGAGAAACTTTTTATGAGATATATTAAAACAGATTAAATCTAAGTTTAATACTTAAGACAGAATTATTCTCAGTAAAGGATATAGTATTCTTGGTTGAAATATTTTATAATAACTTCCTGGAGAGTTGACAAAGAGAAATTAGCTGCCCAGAAATAAAGGGTAATTTTTCTTTTGTATGCAAACAATAATGGCCTGCGAAGAAAGAAGACAAAGATAGGTTTATCTCTAAAGGAAGTGAAGTATCACCTAGTTGGAAGAAGCTAGTCCAACTGTTGTTCAATAAATACGTAAGAGATTTCACTTCCAGATAGATGCCTTTTCCAAATCATAGCTGGGTATTGTTTTCCTGGTATTGTGCACTTTATTTGCGTTGTTTTGTTTCATTCTTAATACAACTCTATGAGATAGGTGCTATGTTATCCCAGTTTGATAAGTAAGAGTAAAGTCTGGGTAACTTGTCCAAAATTACACTTTAGTAGTTCAAACCCAGGGTCTCTTGACTTGCAAAAAGCCCAAGTGCTTAAATCATTTCTGCTCACAAAGAAAATTTTATGGACTCTCAGGAATTTAGAAGATAATAAGATTGGAGATGAATTACACAAGCATGAGAATTCAAGCAAAAAAAAAATGAGGGTCCTAAGAGATGCTTAATATTTTTAAATAATTTCTACTCATGCTATTATTTAATTAATACACATTCTGTAGAATAGCCAAAAACAACCATTCCTGATGACCCAAGAGACAATCTAAATAAACAATAATCTTCGATGTAATTTTAACAGATTATACAAAAGAATGATGAGGGTAGCAAAAATGTCACCCATGTTTAAAAGGAAAGGAAAAATCAAGGGAGAGGGGGACTTTCCTTTTTCCCCTAAACCATAATACTTGTATTCCTTCAGAGTCTCTTATTTCTCTTCTCCCAACTTATTCTTCAGCCCCCTATCTCTTTGCCAGTCTCTTGCTTTGACCAATGACCTCTTAGCTATCAACACAATCATTTTCATGTCTATAACAGTTTCCAAAGACTGATATTTAACATTTCTCTCTTTCTTGAAATACTTGACTCTCTGGATTCTGGCCTCTTATTTCTCCTCAATTTTCTGTTGTTTTCCTGGTTCATTGCCCATTATAGGTCTCTCTTTGAATTCTGTTCCTATCTTATCTTCTCATACTGCAGCCATATATTTCTTTTTTTTTTTTTTTTGCGGTACCAGGGATTGAACCCAGGGGCATTCTACCTCCGTGCTACACCCCTGGCCCTATTTTTTTTATACTTTATTTTTTTGAAACCGGGTCTCACGAAATTGCTGAGGGCCTCGCTAGGTAGAGAGAGAGAGAGAGAGAGAGAGAGAGCGCACGAGAGCTGAGGCTGGCCCCGAACCCGGATCCTCTGGTCTCCGCCTCCCAAAGTACTGGGATTACAAGCGTGCGCCACCACGCCCGGCTCCATATATTTCTTTCACGGTGATGGCTTCAGCTGTACCTCTGCAAGCTTCGTGAAGTTAGCTGGAACTCTACAAACTTTATCGCCAAGCCAAATCTTTCTTCTAAGCACTAGACCCTCATATTTTACCTCCTGCTAGACCTTTCCATGTAGGTATTTTATAGATGTCCTTCATTTAAGTTTCATGTACTAAATTTATCTCCTTCTATATACATTTGCATTTTATATTTATTTATTATTAGTTCACATGGAACTCCAGGCCCCACCCTCTAGGGATTTTTGACTCACTAGAGATCTCTAATTGAGTTTAGGAATTTGCATTTTAATAGGAATCCCACCAGACTTATGCAGGTGATCTATAGACCAAGTTCTTCAGGATTCATGTCGAGTCCTATAGGCGTTTTGATGAGTTAGGACTGAAACAAGGTTTTCCAATTTGCAAACTGGGCTGTGGGCTAGCAGTGGCCCTGTCTCTCTCACACTCATCCTGTCCATGTAATCTGTCTCTGGCTCCTCTTGGTTCTCTCCAGTCTGTCCCCTGCTTGTTACTCCTTCTGCCACACCTTCATCCAATCCTCCTTACCTACATTAAGAAGATCCACTTAACTGCATTCACTGACTTTATCCCCTCTCCCTCATCCTTACCCCACACTTGTAGGTCTTCTCCCTCAGTACCACCAGCAATGAGTGGTAGATATTTGATCAGGCCATTCATTTTCTTATAACTCTTCACTGATTTCTTGTCATTTTCTTCACGTTAGGCTGTTAACTTCCCAGTGTTGCATGTAAGACATTTCATGACCAAGTACCTGCTTAGCTGCCCACCTTCATGTTTTATTATCCCTCCGAAGGTGCTCTGTCAGCCTTTCATGCCCCCCTTCTTCCTGTCTGACTTACATGTCTTTGGTTATCTAGTTCCCTCTGTCCTAAACACCGTTGACTTCTTCCTCCTCGTATGCAGCCGCTTAGCTTTCAGAGTATGTGTGTTAAAGGAGAAAGAATGATAAATAAGATCATTCATTGCGTGTGTCACCAGGGCTGTTGTAAGGATAAGAAAAGATGATGAATATAGGAACCCTACGTAAATATAGGTAAATATTGTATGTGAGGCAAATGTTCGTATTTGTTTAAATTGAAATATAGAAGGACTTGTTTCATCTTTTCTGAAAAGATGAACTACTACTGAAGGTACTGCTATTATTGGCTTATATGTTGAAGCGCTTTTTCATTAACAGAGAATTGGGTAGTACTGAGGTTTGAATTGATGCTGAGTTGGTCTTTCCGTGCTGTGGTTTTCAATGGCTTTTTCTGCTCTAGTTTCCCTGTCTCCCTCCTGTAGCAGGTGCCCAGCAAGTGCTTTCACTGGTATTTTGTTGTTCTGTTTTTTTGATAGGGATTTTGTTCATTGAACATCTTTTCCCCCTGCAGTCTTGAGTCTGGAACAAGAATTGCCAGATAAAACCCTGCTGGGTTTGTGATTTTACTTTGCAGGAGGCGGGCTGCTTTCATTTGAGAGTTAAATACTTTTCTTTGCTAGCTACATTGTTAGGCTAAGTGAATTCTCACAATCGAAAGGGAGAATGAGAAGTTTAGGGTGTTTTCAAAATGAGTGTCTTTTGCCATTTCAATATCTTAATCCTTTTTGTTTCGTTCTGTTCACTGGAACACACGGTACAGTACCTAAATCCTAGTTTGTCTTGGACTGAGGAATGTTGTGTTGTTCTTTTCTGAACCAAAATGTTCATGGGCACTTTTGCAACTGTTTTTTTTAAATTTCACTACTTAAAATGATAAGATCTTGTTTTCCCAAAGTAGTTTGCTTTTGAGATTGAAAAAGCAAAGTATACCTATCACAAGAGAATCAAAATACAGGAAGCAAAAATCATAATCACATTATTTACTAATAATCTCTTAGTATTTTTGGTGTGTTGTACTTCCAAATTTTCTACAGTGGGGCACATGGGGAGGGGGTAAATTATATTCAAAAAATGAAATTAAGTGCATGCTATGTAAAAACCAACATTTTCACTTATTCTATTAGGAACATCTTTTTTTTTTCCTTTTTTTTCTCCCCCCCTGCCTTCCCCTTTTTCATATCAGTAGACAAAATTTTACCACATTAATTTTTTTAAGGTTACATCCCTTTGCACCATAATTTGTTTAAACCTGTATCTCATTGATGACTGTTTAGCTTTCTTTGAATTTACTAGTGCTAAAATGTTCTTATACATCATTTTTAATTTTCTGATTAAATTTCTATTGTGTTGTAGCATAAATTCTCAGAGGTAGGCTTACAGGTGAAAGACATGTTCCAATTATAGGCTTATCATTTATTTCAGTGTCTTCCATTACTACTAAATTGATACCATGTAATCTGTCATTTAAAAAAACATTCCTTTCATTATGGGAAATTTTCATTCTACCTTAGTTGTTTAACTCCTGTATTTAGATCAAAGTTCTTTTTACCCTAGAATTACTGTGATGCATTTATGACAACGAGTCACAGTATTTAAGGACATTAATCTCAATTTAAAGTAGAATTCAGGCTCTGAATATAAATCAGGTATAAATCAATGTATCATTGTCCTGAAAATAGCTTTCTGTTCTTGTCTCTGTATACAGGTAGCATCATTTGAAATATATATAAGCTACAGTGTATGTTGCAGAAACACCACATTTATATACTTCATGTTGGTCTGAATGGTGATTTCTTATTTCTGTTTTAGCTTTTTGCAGTGATTCATCAATTATTGCTTTTTTTTAGCTTTAGTTTTCTTATCAAATGGTGGTTACATTGTAAGGATTTTCTAGTCAGCCTTAATTTTTACCATTTATTACCTATAGTAGTAATTGAATGATACATGCCTCACATTCATTCACTAATATGTCTCTTTATTCAATGCTGTTAGTAGCCGAATGTGATGGTGCACATCTGTAATCCCAGTGACTGGGGAGGCTGAGGCAGGAGGGCTAGGGATGAGTTAGTATCTCATGTTAAACTACCAGTAAGACTTCAAAAAGAAATGGTGGTGGCTTCCACCCATGTTCACTTTCCAGTACCATTTTGCTTAATGAATTATCTATAGATAAGCTACCCTGTCCAATTCAGTAGCCTAGTCATGATATGGTTATTTAAGTTAAATTAGGGCGGGGTGGCACACACCTGTAATCCCAGTACTTGGGAGGCTGAGACAGGAGGATCACGGGTTCACGGCCAGCCTCAGCAACTTAGTGAGGCCCTATGCAATATAGTGAGACCCTGTTTCCAAATAAAAAACAAAATAGGGCTGGGGGTGTAGCTCGGAGGTAGAATGTCCCTGGGTTCAATCCCCAGCACCACATAAATACATAAATTTAAATTTTAAATTAAAAGTTCACTTCCTAGGTCACACTAGCTACATTTCAAATGTGAAATAGCCCCTTGTAGTCGGTGGCAACTGTATTGTATAGAACACATCCATGTCCATCATCACAAAACGTTCTATTGGCCATTACTGGTTAAAAAGCAGGTAGCTAAATTAGGGAGTCAAACTGAGTGTGGATTGTTATTTTTTTATACTCTTTTAGTAATAAACAGTTGTTATGTAGGTGTGCTTCCTCAATTTTCCAACTGTTAGAATGAAAAAGTAGAATTACTGGGAGAGATTTTATTTTTTTGACAAGTCACTTGCAATTTTTTCATCCTGTCAATACAAGAACCCCATTCTACTTTGGTTTTCTTGGTTATTTGAGGTTGAGGTATATCTTAATATTATTTCTCTGAACTCTTAGCTCACTGAAATTGGCCCTTATAATTTATTTTTCGGATTAAGCTGATTTGATTAATTGCTTAATCCTTCTCTTAGCACACACAGAAACATTAATGTGGCATAAACATCCCTAAGCTGTCTAAAGACCACCTGTTGGTTTATCTTTCTTTAGGGCAGTAATTCTCAAATGTGGAAAATCAAGTTATTGAACCCATCTGTGTATTGGCTTAGTGTGCTTGCCAGTAATTCCATCTGCTACCAGTGCAGACATAAGCAATTACCTTTTACTTTCTTTTTTTTTTTTTTGCGGTACCAGGGATTGAACCCAGGGGTGTTCTACCTCCGAGTTACATCCCCAGCCCTATTTTTTATACTTTATTTTGAAACCGGGTCTCACGAAGTTGCGGAGGGCCGCACTAAGTAGAGAGAGAGAGAGAGAGAGAGAGAGAGAGAGAGCGCTGAGGCTGGCCGCGAACCCGGATCCTCCGGTCTCCGCCACCACGCCTGGCTTACCTTTTACTTTCAAACAGTATGTTGGGTACTTGAACATGGCAGGCTCTGTTTAAATCATTTTAGTGGCTCTTGAGTTAGCTAAAGTCATGAAGGGAAAAGAATGGGAGACTCCTTTATCACAGAACTCTCGAAAGCATATAAAACAACTGATAAAAATTTCTAAGAAGCACAAACCTCTTATTCTGTTGTGGACTTAGGAAGTAGGTTTTCCAACTACCCACCTTTAGTTCCATGAAAGGATAGACAATTTGAGTATCATCTCACTAACAAGTAGTGATTGGCAACAGATGTGATGGTCGTAGCTTTTCTTGAACCATACTTGTTCATCAGATGCATATTATTCTAGTCAAACTGAGTGTCAAAGCGTCAGTGGGATAAGCAGTATTTACAGTGCAGCATTCCAGACCTGTGTCAGTGGGTGGCCATAATGTAGTGCAGGCGACCTGGCATGGCTCCGGAGCTGTGAGGTCACATTCATTAAGGGAGTGATAAGAACTGTTTGTACCCCCCCTTGAGAACTGTTTTGAATTGAGGAACACATGCCCTATTTTCATATAGTAGCTACTCTCAGTACAAGCCATTTGCTGCCAGATCTTCTGATTTTTTTATAAGGGAAATTGAGAATTGTATGCAAATCTAATATTTTTTTCTAAGATGCTTGGAGACCACAGAAACCTTGTCTGCAGTGTGGATC
>PVJS01034103.1:0-21767 GCA_004027185.1 Glis glis | reverse complement strand
CTGGGTGGATGTGGTCCCACTCGTGGTTGTGAGATCAGCTGTGGGCCAGAAGATAGCTCTGCCAGCCTTGGCCAGGCTCTCTCCCACACTTGGGGGTCGGCTAGGTGTGGGCTCATCTTGGACAGCCTCGACTGGGGGAGCAGATGCCTCTCTTTGCCCAGGCTAGCCCAGCTACAATCTATTGACTGAAGTAAGGCACAGACTAGCGCCACCTAGAGTTGTGGGGAAATAGACCCTGTCTTGCTAGTGGGGTAGTGTCAAGCAGGGGGTTCTTGGTCCCCTAGAGCCATGAGCTCTAGAGCCCCATCCCTGGCTGCAGTCAGAGCGGCTACCACCACCCCTTCCACCTGCTCTGCCATGCCTTCCTCCCCAGACCTGCCGCAGGAGGGGCACCCTGGCTGGCCAGCGCACCCCGGGCATTGGGCTGGTGGGTCCTTCCACAGCTGCAGGGAGCCTGCCTATCAAGGTAGCTCGGGACAAAAGCTGTGAACAATAAGACAGCCTGGTGGGGCACAAGCACCCCACCTCCTCTGATCTGTCCTTCTAAGCATTCCACCGCTCAAATCAAGGGATTCATACTTTTAACAAATTGATCTACTGAGCACGTCTCCGTACAGAGCCTGACGGCCAGCCGGGGCCTCAGATCTGCGCACGGCGACGCCTTCAAAGCCTCCTGACAGTATAACTCGGGCACGGTCTCGGTATTAGAGGGAATAAGTAATTCCTTCCTTCTGATGGGTGATCAGAAACCCCACACTTAAATTCAATTTCCAAACTCAGATGCAACCAGCAGGCTTCAGAGCCCTTTAGCAGCACTTCATTAGCCAGCGGCCGCGGGCTCGCTCTGTGGCTGACGTCCCCGCAGACGCGGACCACGAGGAGGAGCGTGCTAAATTAACCCACAAACTCACTTCACTTCATGGGCGAGGGCTCTTCTGTTAAGAGACAATAAATATTTTTAATTTGTGTGTTTGGCACTGCAGGCTTGGACACAAAAGTAAGAGAAGGACGTGCTCATGGAAACGAGGGAAAGCGCCCCACCTGTCAGGTGCTCCCGGAGACAAGAGGCACAAGTGCTCGAGGCTCCTCCCACTCAGAGGACATGGCTACTTGAAGAGCAATTGCTTGGAGACGCCTTCACACGGGGCTGACATGGGCAGGTCAAGGCGTTTGCTGGGGACAAAGTTAGCTTGTGGGAGTGTCCCAGCCTAGGAGGAGCGCCCACCCCAGCTCTCCTTGGGGCAGTAAATGCTCTGGGTACTTGGCCTCAGGTGGCCTCTGGCCATGGGCCACTCCAGTAGGGACTGCTCCTGCCTGGGGCCAGCAAGAGGGGGGAGATGGACCCTCCTCTCCTCCTCTCCACGAATGCCAGCTGCCTACCCCGCCCTGGCAAACAGCCGTGCAGCCCATCTTGAGCAGCTGAGCAGGCAGGACGCAGCCGCATTCTCAGAAGCGAGCTTAGCCAGGCAGACACGGTGGGCCCTTCCACACGGAGGGGTTCCAAAGCACAGGCCACTGGGCGAAGAGGTGGTGGGGACCAAGAGACGGAAATAAAACCAAGCTAGACAGTGAGTCTACACAGCACAGCTTTGCAAGATGGGAAGGGAAAGTCCTTCGCGTGCAAGGTGGCGGCGGTGACCCAATAACGTGAATGTCTGAATGTCCTGAGCGGCGCTGCAAAGTGACTAAGATGGCACCTTTTCGTGACGCGACATGAAGACTTAAGAAGCCCAATTTTGCAGAAGATGCACACCCAAGTGGTTTTTATTTTTTAAAGTCCCTCCAGCAGTCACCCACTCAAATGAAGACGGGTGGAGAAAAGAGCAGACATAGAGCAGCCACATTGGGAATGAAATCGTGGACACAACAGCGGAAATGTGCGGCCACGTGAGCAGCCTGTGCCACCCGAGGGTGACAGGAATCAGACTCAAAGCTCAGCAATTCCCGCCACGAGGTGGGGTCGAGTTCCCCCTCTTGAATCTGATGGCCTGGTCACTTGCTTGGGCCATTAGAATGTGCCAGAAATGAAGCCCAGTGAGCTCCCAGCCAGGCCTCAAGAGGACCCACAGCTTCTGCATTTTTTTTTTTTTGGTACTGGGGATTGAACCCAGGGGCATTCTACCTCTGAGCTACACCCCCAGCCCTATTTTTTATTCTTTATTTTGAAACAGGGTCTCACTAAGTTGCAGAGGGCCTCACTAAGTAGCTGAGGCTAGCCGTGAATCCAGATCCTCCTGTTTCAGCCTCCCAAGTACTGGGATTACAAGCGTGCGCCACCACGCCCAGCCAGCTTCTGCATTTATGCTTCGGAACCCCGCGACCACTGTGCAAAGATTCCCAAGATTGTGGGGGTGAAAGCCAAGGGGGCCGGCCCCCCAGATCTCCCAGATAAACCAAGTAACCCACAGAATAGAGTGGCCTCGCTGCCTCGGGGACCAGCAGGACTGCCCAGTCGGCCCCAACCCCAGGTGCCAACTCACCAACTCCTAAACCATTCATCATGGATTTTAGTATTGAGCTGGTTTGCTACGCAGCAAGAGCTAACCGATCACCCCATAAATTTGAAAACATAGATGACGTGGACAAATACGTAGGATATTTACCAAAAGTGGTGCAAGACAATCTCAGTGGCCTTTTGTCTATTCAGGAAATTGAATATTCTACTTAAAGCTTTTCCACAGAGAGGTCTCCAGCCCACACCACCAGTTCCCTGGTGAGTCATTTCAAACTCCTACGAGAGAAGTAAGCCGGGCGTGGTGGCGCATGCCTGTAATCCCAGTACTTGGAAGACTGAGACAGGAGGATCCGGGTTCGCAGCCAGCCTCAGCTACTTAGTGAAGCCCTCCACAACTTAGTGAGAACCTGTTTCAAAATAAAGAATAAAAAATAGGGCTGGGGGTGTAGCTCAGAGATAGAATGCCCCTGGGTTCAATCCCCAGTACCTCAAAAAAAAATTTTAAATAAAATAAAGTAAAAAGTAGAATAAGGCTAGAGGGTGTAGCTCAGAGGTAGAATGCCCGTGAGTTCAGTCCCCAGTACCACAAAAAGAAAGAGAGAGAGAGAAATAAGCACGGTGCGCTATGTGATGCTAGCAAAGTCTTGCCACCTGTGTGATGAGAAGAGACCAGAGGAAGGCAGCTGCAGGTCATGGTATCATGAACACATGCAAAAGTCCAAACAAAGCATTAGCAAATCAGATCCAGTGCTATCTTAGCTGGATAAAACACTGCATTTGAATAACTTGTCTGTTTCTTATTGATTTTTCTCAACATTGGACAAGTGCCTTTCAGCTAACACTGACCCACTATTTAACCTATGTATTGAGCTTCTAATTCCAATTACTATGTGTCATTTTTAATGTTTCCACTTTGTACCCTGTCTAGCCAGTTTTTCATGTTTCCTACTACCCTGTTCTTGTTTTATGAATGATACTTTTCCTTCGTCTCTCTGAAGATTACATTTTGGATGGACTATATGTCCAGTTCTGTTCTCATTACTTGGTCACCTCCAGTTTCTCAACTGAACATTTTTCTATTTGTTGAGTCTTCAGACTCTTTTGTGATGTTAGACATCTTCGGATGTGTTATAATTTTGTTTGTGTGCTCATCTTTGAGGGAGTCGTTTTTCCCAGGGATTCTCCTGCCAGTGTCAAGGCATGAAGAGACCTCCCTCTGACCTGCTTTGCCTGACTCTGTTCTTGCCTCCCATGTTCGATGTCAGCCCCTGAGGTTGCAGACCTGTGCAGGCGACTCTAGAACCACAGTTGGAAGTAGTGGTTTGAATAGTTGCCCCAAAATTTCACATCCATCCATCTGGATGTGACTTTGTTTGGAAATAGGGTCCCTCCAGATGTGAAGTTAAGTGGGGGTCATACTGAAGAAGAGTAGATCCTATATCCCATGACTGATGTTCTGATAAAAGCACAGTTCCAGAGAGAGAGGGGATTTGTCGTGTGGAGGCAGATCTCTAACTAACGATCCTCCTGTCTCAGCCTCCCAAGTACTGGGATTATAGGTGTGCACCACCACACCTGGCTTGTTGGCGATTATTAAATAGAATATAATGGAGCCGGGCATGGTGGCACACGCTTGTAATCCCAGTACTTTGGGAGGCGGAGACTGGAGGATCCAGGTTCGCAGCCAACCTCAGCACCCATGCGCACACGCGCGATCTCTCTCCTCTCTCCTCTCTCTCTCTCTCTCTCTCTCTCTCTCTCTCTACCTAGTGAGGCCCTCTGCAACTTTGTGAGACCCGGTTTCAAAAAAATAAAACATAAAAAAAAATAGGGCCGGGGGTGTAGCACGGAGGTAGAACGCCCCTGCGTTCAATCCCCAGTACCGCAAAAATAAATAAATAAATAAATAAATAAATAAATAAATAAATAAATAAATAAAATATAATGGAATAAATAATCAAGCAAGATTGATTTTTTAACTTTTCAGAATACTATTAGTGATTATTTTACATCATCAAAACAAAATTTGAAAAGAGTTAAGTAGCTTCATCACCATGGATCAGACACTTCAGGCAAATTAAGTCCCCTGGTTCCCCAAGAACCCCAGGAGCAGGTCACTGCCCCCCTAAGAGGAGCTAGGCCCAGGGCGCATGGGTCTCGGCTGGTAGGTCTCAGCCAGGACAGTCCAGCACGTGTGTCAGGACGGCCAAACTGGACACTCCCCAAGGGGAAGACTCGGGGTGGCACTGGCAGGCCAGGTGCCACCTTCCATGATGAAGAAATGGCTCAAGACGCAAGAGGAGCCTAGAGAGGCGCCGTGGGCTATCTCCTTCCGGGATCTCTTCTCTGCGTCCACGCATTCATGTTATTACATCTAATTCGGATCAGTTTGTGTGTGTTCGGTTTTGACCATGAGCTTCTCACTTACATTCTATTGGGGACATTATTGTCCCCGCGTCAATGGAACTTCTGCCAGTATACGTATTTGATATTGGTAGAGAGCGCATCTTACAGATGTTCCACAATTCAGAATTGGCTCTTAAAGTCATCTCCTTTTCTTGAACAGCTGTTTTGCTTCTGGTTTCTGCCTGGAGCTCGCTGGCCCCGCTGGTCCAGGGCTGGGTGGACACTTGAAAGAAGGAACATCACAGGCTCTGGTGACATGTGATAGATCCCCATCTACAGCCCAGGGTGACAGGGTCGGCTTCGTACAGGCCTGCGCAGCACTGGCCCTGGCTTACATGTGGCCAGCAGGAAGGTTAAATGTTTTTTCCTCAATGTTCAACCAGATCTCCCAACAGGAACAACTGCCCAGAGTGGACAGAGATGATTGTGGCGTGAGCGCCCCATCCCTGGGAGCATCCAAGCAGGCCCTGTTGAGACCCGTACTGTGGGGAGCTGAACCTTGCTGCTTCTGACGGTCCATCCCTGCACATCCTCAGAAGCATCCTTAACCTCTCCAGGCCTCAGTTTCCCCATGTGTAAGACAAGGGGTCAGAGCAGGTCAGGGAGGGGAGGGATGGGGGCTGTTCCTGTCCCAGCTCAGGGCCACTGGGGGCTGAGATCAAGATTCCGCTCATTCAGGAGGAGCAGGAAGCCCAAAATTTTATATGAATTCTACTGGAATCAAACCTGAGACCATTGGGGGGGGGGGGGTGCGTGCGTGTGTGTGTGTATGCGTGTGTGTGTCTGTGTGTCTGTGTGTGTCTACATGTGTGTATGTTTTACTAGGGATTGAACTCAGGGGCGTTTTACCTCTGAGCTACTATTTTACCTCCCAGTCCTATTTTATTGTTTATTTTGAATTTTGAAATAGGGTCTCACTAAGTTGCTAAGGGCCTTGCTAAGGTGCAAGGCTGGCCTCAAACCTGTGATCCTCCTGTCTCAGCCTCCCAAGTACTGGAATTACAGGCATGCACCACCATGCCTGGTGAGACCATTGATTTTTAAAGAGCAACAGGTCAACACAGAACACAGCTTGCAAGCCTCTGGTCCCAACCAGTGGGATAAAGACATCAAGATCCGCCTCAGAGTCCCACTGGGACGTGTGGGGAGGGAAGAGGAGTGGGAGACAGGCTGCACTGCCCACAGATACCGCGATCCATGCCAGGGAAAGGGATGCGTTGGGCCTCATCAAAATTAAGATATGTGAACTGGCCGGGCATGATGGCGAATGCTTGTAATCCCAGTACTTTGGGAGGCAGAGACCGGAGGATCCGGGTTCGCGGCCAGCCTCAGCACGCTCGCTCGCTCTCTCTCTCTTTCTCTCTCTCTCCCTGTCTCCCTGTCTCTCTCTCTACTTAGTGAGGCCTTCCGCAACTTCATGAGACCCGGTTTCAAAATAAAGTATAAAAAAAATAGGGCCGGGGGTGTAGCGCGGAGGTAGAACACCCCTGGATTCAATCCCTGGTACCGCAAAAAAAAAAATTAAGATATGTGAACTGGGTGTGGTGGCACACGCTTGTAATCCCAGTACTCAGGAGGCTGAGACTGGAGGATCCAGGTTCGCTGCCAGCCTCAGCTACTTAATGAGGCCCTCTGCAACTTAGTGAGACCCTGTTTCAAAATAAAGAATAAAAACTAGGGCTGGGGGTGGAGCTCAGAGGTAGAATGCCCCTGGGTTCCATCCCCAGTGCCACAAAAAAAAAAAAAAATTAAGACATGTGAAAAGGATGAGACCAGCTTTAGACCAGGAGGAAATATTTACAAACCATATATCCAACAGAATCAGCAACCGGAATATATAAATAACTCCCAAACTCAACAGTGAAAATGAGCCAACAATCCACTTGGAAAGATACCAAGGCGAGAAGAGAGGACGGACAGGGGCGGGTGAGCAGACGAAGACACTCACATGCTCAGCCCCTGAAGAAATGCAGGTGAGAGCCCCACCAGCCCTCGCTGCACACGTCAGAACAGCCAAGAAAAATCAGCACCAAACGCCAGGGCGGATGTGGAGAAACTGGGTCACTCCTCCACTGTGGAAAGTGTGTTAGCAAAACCCCCATTTCACTGAAACCCCTGTGAGGTGAATCTGTGGCTGTACATCTATCTCATAGGGGAAGAAAGAGGGTGCCCTCCCCGGCCACAGCAGTCAAGGTAGCAGAGCCTGGACCAGGCGAGGTGACCCAGCACCCTCCACCATTGTGATGGTGCCGAGCCTCCAACCGTACCATTGCAGGAGGTGGGTTGCACAAAGAACCAAACCCAGCCCACTGCTGGAGAGCTCCCAGCCAGCCAGGGGTCTCTGGGATCCTCAGCAAGGTCCTGAGTGGGGATAGTTGGACCTGGCTACTGGGCTCCTGCATCCCCTGCCCACACCCAGGTGGGCTGACAAGGAAACACAGGCCGCCTTTGCATGAAAGGTTCAAACCCCACCAGGCACCCCTCTGATGGGGCTTCCCCACACACACGGCTCCTCCAGCCACGAGGTCCCACACAGGGGTCCAAACAACTGACCCAGAAACCTCTGATAAACCGAACCTGGGTCTGAGGGCCACACATGGAGACGGGAGGTGGGGATGGGGTCCCAGGTCCCACCCACAGGCCCCTGGTAGCCGCCTCCCATATAAGCCTGGAGTGGCCAGCACGTGGGGGAGGGGACATCTGTGTCCTATCAGCTGTCACAGTGGGCAGATAAGCCTGAGTTATCACTTACAACCTGGGTCACCCTCCGAACTACCCCCCTCATCCATCCCTGTAGTAATTAATTAGCCTTTGCACAGATCTGACAAGAACAACTTAGAGGAAGTTGACTCACGGTTCAGAGATTCAGTCCACAGTTGGCTGGCTCTAAGACAGAAACATCATGGTGGCAGGAAGTGGAGGAGAAAGCTGCTCAGGGCAGCCGGGAAGCAGAGAGAGAGGAGAGACCAGGGACAGATCTGGTCCCTCAGGCCACACCCCCAGTAACCCACCTCCTCCATCCATACTCCACCTTCAGTCACCACCCGGGAAGACCATTCAAGTTCCTGAAGCGATTAGAGCCCTGATTCTGTGATTTCACCTCTGAACGTTTTTGCATTGCCCACACACAAGCTTTTCTGAGGAACATTCTATATCCAAGCCATAACACCCCACCTTGTCCATCCTGACCACCTGCCTGGACACCCCACCACTTGGTGGCATGCGGATCGCGCTCCAGCACACCTGGGCTGGCTGCCAGAACTCTGAGGAGCCGCGGTCCTGTCCTCGGCCATGGCCTCCTCCAGGTGAACGTTGGCCCAGCTCACACCTGCCTCTCCGGGGCCCTAGTCCTCACATCAGCACAACAAGAGGCCTGAGCCACAGGGAGACGCAGCCCCTGCACCCAGCCCACTGGCATGGAGCCCCTTCCACCCGGGTTCTCTCCACGCTCCCCAGCTATCCTTCTGCAGTGCCCGCCTGGCCTGCTGGGCTCTCAGCACCCCCTGCCCCCTCTCAGGGCTCACGACCCAGCCCCGTGGAGCCCACTGGATTCACCTAACTCATCTCCTGGGTGACCTGCCTCCAGATCCCCAGGGCAGGTCGCGGCAGCCCTGCTCCCCGTCTTCTCCAGACAGCGAGGGGCTCGTCTGCCTCTGTTCCCTTCCATGCTGACGGCAGGGAATCCTGTTCAGGTGTGATGGGCTGAGACCAGAGGCAACCTCCAGCACCCCAAGGCCCAGGCCAGGGAGGCCAGCCCCTGGCAGCTGCCGCCCCGTGGGTCCTGCCTGGAAGCCGCATCGAGCAGAGCACACCTCGGAGACGGGCAGGGAGGGCAGCAGGACCTGGCTCCTCCTCTGCACGGCCACACCCTGTCCCCAGTGTGCTGCTTCCTGTTCCCACCTCCCCAGACACGCTCCTTCCTGCCTTCCCCTCCACGTCCAGGCCAGTCTGCACACAGTGAGACCTGCCAACTCCATCACAGACCGTTCTCAAAATGTCCCTGACCCTGGGGTGGAAGCCATCTCCACAGTGACATCGAGGGGACGCTCGCCGCCATCCCTGAGTCGGCCTGCACTCTGATGATGTAACTCCCAGGGCCGGGCTCCACTCAGGCCCAGGATGCCCACTCTACCTGAGGTTAGGAAAAAGCTACTTTGCTTAAGAATGTGTCACAATCTTCGGGGCCCATGCGTGAAGCCTCGCTCCCGCGCTCAAGGATAGCGGCATCTCGAGAAGGACTCCTGTCACCGGCCTCCAGGGACACCACCTCCCTCCCCGCAGGCTGACCCGGTCTCCAGGTTAGGATATGTCTGACATTGTCCCAAGGTGGACAAGGTGCCGGTCACTCCCGGGGAAGCCACCGGCACATTTGTTGCTGATGATCAAATCTAAGCTCTCAAGCAATTAGAACCCTGAAGACGCTGCATCCCCCACTGAGCTCGTCAGCTTCTCAGGGACGGAAGATCTTTGTGATGAAGTAGACGGACGTACACGAGCATGGGTTCCTCAGCTTTTAGAGAAATGTGCCGACTTGGAAGAGCCACAAAGCTCACTGGGCCAGTGTTCCCAAAACAACCAGCGCGTGGTGCTCCTGCGCCACACAGGAGTCCTTCCGCGCGGCAGAAGGACAAGAGGGTCTAGATGAGGACAGACTGCCCACGTTCAAACAAGTAACAGTGGACTCCACTTGTGTCCCCAGGATGCGGGGAGAAGAAATGAGAAAACCCTGCTGTCTTAGAAAAGTTTCCGGAGCAGGGCGCAGACAGCTGTCCATCCCCCACCACCTCGCCCGAGCCAAGAGGGAAGGCGGGAGGGGTGGCCACGCAGGGGGACCAGCCAGGTGGCTGTCTCGGGCCGGCTGGGAGAGGGGACTGTGCTGGGTCTGTGCTCGAGGCTCACTGGGTATACATTTTATTCATGTTTTACTTTCCTTTAGGTATATTTTCCTATACACATGGATATAGCTGTAGCCGTTTCTTTATTCAGTTTAAGAGTCTACCTTTTATTGGGGACTTCTGACCGTTTCCGTAAGTCGTGATGAGCGGTGTCAAGGCAGTCCAGCCTTTGACCCCGGGGGTCCCATTTCCCATGTCTGCCTGAGTTTTTTCCTGCCCATTGTTGAGTTCAGTCGTCTTTATTCTGTTTTTCCCTTTTGAAAGGTACACATCCAATTTCTAGTGGTTACCTTAATTCTTAAAAATAGGTTACCTAGCCAGGCAGGGTGGCGCACGCTTGTAATCCCAGTACTTTGGAAGGCGGAGACTGGAGGATCCGGGTTCGCGGCCAGCCTCAGCTCTCTCGCTCTCTCTCTCCCTGTCTCTCTCTCTCTCCTTAGTGAGGCCCTCCGCAACTTCCTGAGACCCAGTTTCAAAATAAAGTATAAAAAAAATAGGGCCGGGGGCGTAGCGCAGAGGTAGAACGCCCCTGCGTTCAATCCCCGGTACCGCAAAAAAAAAAAAATTTTTTTTTTAAAAAATAGGTTACCTAAATTTTAAAAATAATACATCACTCATTATTTTTAAAAAAATCTTAAGGCAATACAGAAGAAAATAATTGAAATTTAAAATCTTACCATGCAAAAATCACCACTTGCTGGAGTTCTCAGGAATATTTCAGATGCCTCTCTAAACTTTTATATTAGAACAAAAGATGAATGGATGGAATTGTGTAAAAATAGCATTATGGGTTATATATTTCTATTAAGAGTTTTACATTCTTCTTGAAATTAACTGATTTTTATAATAAAAATGAAAAATTGCTGAAATGTATCATTCCCTCACCCAAAAAATACGTATTTTCTCCTAGTTCCTAAAAAAAAAAAACGCCACCAACACACTTGTAATCCCAGTACTTGGAAGGCCGAGCATGAGGATTGCAAGTTCGAGGCCACTCTCAGCAACTTAACTAGACATTGTCTCAGTGGTAGAGCACCCCTGGGTTCAATTCCCAGTGACACAAAAAATAAAATCCCACCAAATCAGGACAAGGGACTAGAAATTACAAAAATACATATTAAAAAGTTAAAGCACTGAGCCAGGCATGGTGGCACACACCTGTAATCCCAGTATTTAGGAGCTGAGACAGGAGGATTGAAGGTTCAAGGACAGCCTCAGCAATGTAGCGAGACTTTCAGCAACCTAGCAAGACCCAGTTTCAAAAAGAATAGGGGGGCTATGTTGGGGGCCATCTTAGCCCCACTCAATGAGGTCACCATTTCGGACCGGCTTAACCATGTACACAGTACATGCTAAGTGGAAACTGTCCGCATGCAGACAAGCTTCCTTGGACCGGATGGGACCGAAAGGTGGACTTTGATGACCTCCTATTCCCCCTGAAACATTCGCCTCGCCACTCCCTGGTCTTCACTTGTGATCTTCTTCCCGATTGCTTTGTTTGAACCCTTAATATAAGAAGGGCCCTGGCTACAGAAGGCCAGGAGAATCTGTCATCTCTATCTCCTCCCCGACCCCCCAATTATTAAATTCTCTCCAAATTATTATATCAGACTCCATGTCATTTTCGTGCGAGAAGACTATTGATCAGGAAGCTGCCTGGTGCAGCGACCTTCCGTGGCAGGAACCACGGAATAATTTCCAGGGAGCTGCCTAAAGCAGCAACCTTCCATGGCGGGACTACGGAGCAAGCAGCGTCCGCCAGAGCCCGCAATAGAGCTGGAGGTGTAGCTCGGAGGTAGAATGCCCCTGGGTTCAATCCCCAGTGCCACACACACACAAAAAAAAAGGTTAGAGCACTTTTAAACTGACCCTTTTCCATGCTAAACAGTGATGAATGTACTCATTGGCTGTGAATTATGGGGAATTCTCGTACTTCTCTCCCCTCCTGGGTCTTGTCATGGCGCGGCTAACCCATGGCCCGGGTGCCCCCTGTCTGCGGCCTGACCCTTGATGGCAGCTCAGCTCAGCACGTTGCCCGCCCCACGTGCCTCTCCTCCAGCTCTGCTGAGGCGCTAAAATACACAGAACAGAAAATTTCCCATTTAACCATGTGTAGTGTGCACCTCTGGCCCTGAGCTCACCCCCTCCACTGCCAGGACTTCTCCCTGTCTTCATTAAACCACCTCCAGCTTCCTCCAGCCCCGGCACCCACCGTCCTGCCTTCTGTCTCTGAGGTCTCCAGGATCCTCCCCGCCAAGGGGTCACACAGAATCTGTCCTTCTGTGACTGGCTTATACCACTCGGCACACTTTCACAGCCCATCTGTGCTGTAGCATGGGTCAGAATGCCCTTCCTCTTTCTAATGATTTTTTTGTTGTGGTTGTTGTTGTTTTGTTGTTGTTTTGTACTGGGGATTGAACCCAAGCACATTCTACCTCTGAGATATACCCCCCCAGCCCTTTTTTTTATTTTTTATTTTACAACAGGGTCTCTCTAGATTGCTGAGCATCTGGCTAAGTTGCTGAGGCTGGTCTCAAACCTGCGATCCTCCTGTTTCTGCCTCCCAAGTACTGGGATCACAGACATGTGCCACCACGACTGGCTGTAGTTTTTTGTTGTTGTTGGTGGTGGTGGTGGTGGTGGTGGTGAGTTTAGCTGTTCTTTGTATATTCAGAATATTAATCTCCTATCAGGTATGTTACTCACAAACACTCTCCCTTTCTGCATGTTGCCTCTCACGCTGTGGACAGAGTCCTGTGAAGCACAGAAGTTGTTGATGTTAATGGATCCTGGTGACCCATTCCTCTCCTGTTACCTGGGCCTTTGGTGTCACAGCCAAGAAGTGGTCAAAATTGATGTCCCCAAATTCCCCCCTTGTGTTTTCATCTGAGTTTGAGCTCACAAGTCAGTGTTTGACCATTTTGAGTTATATATATAGTGCTAGCTAGGGGTTCCATTTCATTCTTTTACATGTTGATATCTACTTTTTTTCCAGCACCATTTTGAATAAACGTCTTTTCCCCATGTCAAAAATCATTTGACCCTTTATATGAGGGTTTATTTCTGGGCTCTCTATTCTATTCCATTGGGCTATACATCTGCCTTTACCCAGTTTGTATGATTCAGCTATCTGTTACTGTAACAAAATGCCTGATAGAATCACCTTATGAAGAGAAAAGGTTTATTCAGGTTCACAGTTTGGGAGGTTTCAGTCCATGATCTGTTGTTCCAATTGCTTTCAGGCCTATGGCGAGGCAGCACATGGAGGAAGGAATGAGTGGAGGGGAAAGCTGCTCACCTCACAGCAGCTGGAAAGCAGAGAGAGAGAGAGAGAGAGGAAGAGGAGGGGCCAGGGACCCAAAGTCTCCTTCAAGGCCCCACCTCCTAAAATTTCCACCACCTCCCAGTAGTGCCCTGGGCTGGGGACTAAGCCTGAACACATGGGCATCTGGGGCACATGATCCAAACTATAGCACAGTACCACACAGTTTTGATTATGGAAACTTTGTAGACATTTTGAAATCAAGAAGTATGTGTCCTCTGACTTTATCCTTCTTTTTTTTTTTTTTTTTGCAGTACTGGGGATGGAACCCAGGGCATTCTACCTCCGAGCTACACCCCCAGCCCTATTTTTTATTCTTTATTTAGAAACAGGGTCTCGCTAAGTTGTGGAGGGCCTCACTAGGTAGCTGAGGCCAGCCGTGAAACCGGATCCTCCGGTCTCCGCCTCCCAAAGTACTGGGATTACAAGCGTGCGCCACCACGCCCAGCTTCAAGAATGTTTTGACTCTTCAGAGTCCTTTGAGATTCCTTATGAATTTTAGAATGGATTTTTTCTGCAAAAATAAAAATCATTGGGATTCCAATGGAAATTGCACTGAATCTGAGGATTACTTTGGATGATATTGACATCTTAACTATAATGAGTCTGCTAATCCTTGAACATGGGATGTCTTTTTTTTTTCTTTCAGCAGTGTTTCGTATTTTTCAATGTACAAGTCTTTCATTTCTTGGTTAAGTTGATCCCTAAGAATTTTATTCCTTTTTCTCTACTGTAAATGGAAGATTTTTTTCTTAATTTCCTTTTTGGATTGCTTTTTGTTAGTCTACAAAAACACAACTGGCTTTTGTGTTTTGATTTGATTTTGTTTTTGTTTTGTTTTGTTTTGCAGTACTGGGGATTGAACCCAGGGGCATTCTACCTCTGAGCTACACCCCCAGCCCTATTTTTTATTCTTTATTTTGAAACAGGGTCTCACTAAGTTGCGGAGGCCTCACTAAGTAGCTGAGGCTGTCCGCAAACCTGCGATCCTCCTGTCTCAGTCTCGCAAGTACTGGGATTACAAGTGTGCACTAGCACGCCCAGCCTTGATTTGATTTTATATCATGCAACTTTGCCAAATTCAATTATTAGCTTTAACAGTTTCTTGGTGATCTTTGGAGTTTTCTTCACATGAGATCGTGTTATGGGCAACATAACACATAATACAAGTGTGCGCCTCAGTTCAAAGGCTTTTTCTATACCCATTAAGATGGTTATATGTTTTCTTTCCTTTAATGAAGTGTATTACACTGATAGATTTCCATGTCGAACCATCCTTGCACTCAAATAAATTCCACCTGGTCCAGGTGTATATCACTCTTTTTTTTTTTTTTTTTTTTGCGGTACCGGGGATTGAACCCAGGGGCGTTCTACCTCCGCGCTACACCCCCGGCCCTATTTTTTATACTTTATTTTGAAACCGGGTCTCACGGAAGTTGCAGAGGGCCTCACTAAGTAGAGAGAGAGAGAGCTGAGGCTGACCGCAAACCCGGATCCTCCGGTCTCCGCCTCCCAAAGTACTGGGATCACAAGCGTGCGCCACCACACCCAGCTTATATCACTCTTTTAACATGCTACTGGATTTAGTTTGCTAGTAGTTTGTTGAGCTTCCTATTATATTTCAAAATAAAACATTTTATGTTCCATTTATTCATTTGACTATCAGAAATGCCAAATATGCCAACCAAATTCCTTTTGAGCATTTTCTGTGTCTCCGTAACAGAGAGAAAGAGATCCCAGAGCTCCAGCACTTCTTGCAGGACGCAGGAGTCAGATGGGGCCGGGAGGCCTCCTCTTGCTGGAGGGAAGGGGTGGTGGCACGTGGGCTCCACGTGGAGAAGACTCAATGGTGACCATCACATGGCGATCAGGAAAGCACAGCATGGCAGAAACAGGACAGCAAGTCACCAGCTCTGCCTCCTCTCGTGCCTGGCACAGCCAGACAACAGTCACAGCCTCCCCAGTGTTAGACATCATGAGTTCCAGCCAATGGGCCTGGTGGGCTTCTGGCGTACCATGTTTGTCCTGGTCCCTAAGACCTTTCTGCACACAGTGCCCCGCCCCCATCTCTTTCCCTCTATCTTGATGGAGGTGACCCCACAGCAAGTTTTGAACCATGTGTGGGAAATAGAGGAGCCACAAAAGAGGAGGAACGGGAAGAGCCAGGCAGGTGCCACGCTGGGCTCTGACAAGAGAGCAAACGCACTTGAGTGTGCGAGGCGTGGGAGGACTGGGTTTTCCCCAGTGCAGTCCCTAGAGTTACTCACCAATGCCCCGCCTTCTGCTGTCTCTGGGTCTTGGTTTAAGCCAGTCCCTCTTTCTGGAACACTCTAACCTCTCTAAGTCCCTTACAACTGGCCCACCTGGCTGTCACTCACCTTTTTAAGCCACAGTTTAGGATGCATCCCCCCGGAAGCTGCCCCTGACCTCTAACCCTAACCCATCACACCCCCGTTCGGCCACCGTGGGCCAGTTCTCACTGTGCAAGGACTGCACGTGCATTCACCTATTTTTGCCACCAGACCATGAGCCCTGTGTGGGCGGGGAGGGCCGTCTCCTTCCCAAGTGGGCCCCGACTCCAGACAAGCAGGTCCTCCTCACAAGTGGGTTTCCCTAGGTAGCAACTCTGCTAAACAAGACCTGCAGGAGACTGGTCTTGGTGTCACCCTCACGGCCACATATAGAGGCCAATCAAATGAGGCAGCCGCCTTCTCCAAGAATTGCAGGGTTCACACCCGCCTGTGTGGCTGAGTGACAGAGACACGCAGAGGGAAGGCCACAGAGAAATCAGCAACAGGGGCTAGCCAGTCAGTACCAGATAGAAATCAGCCCTGGGGTCTAGGGAACAGGGCCAGGGGACCCAACCCCGCCCAGGGTTCCAGGGCCGCAGCACTGTGGAGAGGTCCTTGCTGTGTCCCAGTGCCTAGGCAGGAGCCGGAGAGGGACCACAGGAGCTTCTCCAACGCCCCTCCACACACGCATCACTCCACCCCTCCCTCTTCATGCAGCCCGGCTGCCTCCCGCCAGCCTCCACTGAGCCACGCACCCAACACCTGCAGCAGCTCCTGGGGTCTGTACCTAGAGAGCGTCCACCTGCACCAGAGGTGACTGCCCACTGGCAACAGGGCTTAAGGATGCTCCCAGGGCCCTGAGACCACCAGCAGATGCCGGATCTGGCTGGCACCGAGACTACCAGACAGGACAAGTAGACACATTTATCAGGACAGAATGGACCATGCCGCCTGCCCTGTCATGCCCGGGGTGGGGGCAGGGTTCCTGGGGAGAATGGGGGAGCTGAGCATGCAGCCTCACGCTCCTGCCCCTGGCAGCTAGCTGCAAGTGTGCACCCAGCCACTGTCCGCAAGCCCAGCTGCACCCTCCACGCAGGGGCGTGGGGACCAGAAGCGGCTGGAGGAGGGTCTACTCCAGCAGGGCACCTGCACAGATCCCTCTCCAGGACCATGAGACCATTCCCCTGACACCCCTATGGATTGAGGAAACTGTCATCCCTTCTGCAGGTGAGCCTGAGCCACGGCCCCACCGCTTCCCTCCCGCACAGTCTCTGTGGCACCCCTCACTCACCCAGCTCCGTCGGGGCGCCAGGCTGCCTCCGCGCCGCGACCCTCAGCTCACCCACTCCTTTTCAGTGCCTCTGAAGCCGCATCCACGTTGAAAGATGCAGGCTCATTACCAAGAAAGGCCTGACCTCTGCTGGTCTGTTTGTGCTGCGAAAAATAGAAAACACGAGTTTCTCCCCATGATGAATCTGAGTGTCCTTGGGGCCCAGGCAGGTGTGGCTTCCTGGGACGGGGGAAGCCTGGCCAGGCAGAAAAGGCCAAGCGGGCACGAGAGCTGAGAAGCATCCTCGCAAGCCCCGGGGTTCCATTGTTTCCCAGAGACACCCGGGATCCCACGCTGCCCCTGTCCCTCCCCTCCCAAAGGGCCTCTCCTCCTCCCCATGCACCCCCCTCCCCAGACAAGCTCACCAGACCAAGCAAGTCCCAGCAATGCTGAGGAAGGCCATTCCCCAAGGAGAGGGGGCTTCCAGAGATCAGACCAGAAACCCAGAGAAGGAGTGCCGGGGCCCAAGAGCCTCAGGAGGAGGGAGAGCAGGACAGAGGGCCCCTAAGTGACTGGTCCCAGAATCAGGACCCTGGCCTACCCACTGCGGGGGCGCTGTCCCAGGTCCTGACTGGCCTGCTAGGGTATCATGATGGGGCAAGTCTACAGGGCGCTCACTGGTCTGGACAGGGATGGCTCTGCACTGGGGGCATCTCACCCTGGACTTGGGGTGCAGGGGACATTGCTGGCAGGGAAACAGAGGGTTCCAAAGAGGCAGAGGGGGAGCAGATGGGTCATGGCAGCACCTGTTCCTTAGACTTAGAGCTCCTGGGCCATCCCTGGTGCTCAGGGGCCACGGGGTCAGGATACGCTTAGGGACCTGGTCCTGTCCAAAGACTGGCCAGCGTCTGGGCTGTCTCCACCCACTGCCCTTAAATTATAAGCGAATCCCCAGCTGCTGGCTGCCTACTGCATGGGCAAGGTGCCCACAACGCTTGGGCCAGCTCAACCCTGGATCTCACACCTGGCCAGAGGGGACTCCAGCCTCCTTAGAAAGAGACCAAGATGGCACCCTTGAGAAGAGGCAGCAGGGTGGGGGCGTGATGGTGGCCTGGGCGCTGGCAGAGGGAAGAAGGAACAAGTGTGCCAGGCAGTCCTGCAGGGCTTCACTTCGATGGAACCTAGGACAAGCCTGGGCCTGCCCACGAACAGACCAGGCATCTGTGGGAAGAAGGAGCCCCTGCCCGCTCTGCCCCCCAGGCTGGGATACACCCAAGCCGGATGGCGCCGAAGCACAGGTTCCCCAACCCTGCCGGCGGCCCAGTGACTCTCCAGGCTGCTGTGTCCTTGGCCAAGGTCATGCCCGCTGATCCGCAAGCCAGGCCTGGCACCCGGGGGGCCGCCGCCACTGCTGGGAATAGCGTGCAGCTGTGTGCCTGTATCAGCAAGCGGCTTCTACCAAGCCCAGTTATTTATATGTCCTCTTTCCAAACGGAAATATAAGCAAATGTGTTGGCAATTTTGACTTTATTTCATAAAACACAGGATGAGGCCAAACGGGAACCGGTTTCTGAATAGCCTCGGATTACAGATCTGAAAACTCGAGTTCACTTTCAGCTGCAAATATCACTTAGAGAAAATGTCTTGTTTTGTAGAAAGAAGCTGTGTGTTGACAAATCTCTTCCCCTCAAATTCCAGAAGGATTTCAGACTCGGTGGCTGCTCTACCTGCACTGGTCTCCCACCTCCGGGGATGCCCCACCCCGCAGGGCAGGTGGGTCCCCAGCAGTGTGGGCCTTATAGTGGTTTCCCAGTGCTGGATACTCCTAGTCCAGGGTAGCCCTCTCTGTGCCACAGGCAGAGGCAACGAGAATGATCTGGCACGAGCGATCCTCGTCCTACCCTGTCGCGACGCCTAGAAAACCAGCAGCCCCTTCCTAGTTCTCAGGGAGCACGGCCCATCCCCATTCAGCACCCTTCAGGGGTCAAAGAGGACACCTCTCCACCAACAGGAGCCCCAGGCCCCAAGGCCCCACCCTGGGGCATCTCCAGCCCTCCTCTCTCTGGAAAGACAGGACTGCCTGATTCACACTCTCTTCTCCTCACTCAGGAAGCATCGGGAAGAGTCATTCAGGGACACAGATCCCCCTTCTGCCCCGGGTCCTTGCTGTGTGACCATGGGTCAATGCTTATCCTCTCTGGGCCTTCTTCTCTGCCTTGTAAAATGGCCATGAGAGCGTATTTGTGTCATCATATGAACAGAGGTGGGCAAGAGGAAATGACACGCCCGGGTCTGGAACATAGGGGCCTGGAGTAAAGCCCAAAGAGCTTCGTCCCATGCTGTGGCAGAGCGGACCCAGGCGGGCCCGCGCCACAGCCAGGGAGCACAGGTGGCAGAGGGAGAGGCCTCCAGGAGCCCTGAGCTCTCATCAGAGTTCATCCGATTTCTCAGGGCATCCCTGAGCCCCATCAGCCTGCTCCTGGTGCACAGGCTAGACGTCCATGGTGTAGTGCCAGCCATTCCTAGCCCCCTCTGGGGAGAAGTGATGGGTAGGAGCCTACGGGAGCCCTCGGGGGCCTTCATGAGACCTGATCCTTCTCTGCAGCAGCTCATAGGCCTGGGTGGGGGCAGCTCTGGGCCCTGGGGCCAGAGGCCGGCACCCCACCAGGAGGGAAGAGGGCGCACGGTTCTCCCTCTCTCTCTTATTCTCTCTCTCTCTCTCTCTCTCACACACACACACACACACACACACGACCTCATTAGCATAGTGATGGAAAGTTGAAACTGGTACACACAAGTTAGAGACACACAGTGACACCAACCACCGCCCTTCTGTCTTTAAAACTGTGGTCAGTAACCAGCAGAGAATTTTTGCTTAAGAAAACAAAAGTAAGCCGGGCGTGGTGGCGCACGCTTGTAATCCCAGTACTTTGGGAGGTGGAGACCGGAGGATCCGGGTTCACAGCCAGCCTCAGCTCTCTCTCTCTCTCTCTCTCTCTCTCTCTCTCTACTTAGTGAGGCCCTCCGCAACTTCATGAGACCGGTTTCAAAATAAAGTATAAAAAATAGGGCCAGGGGTGTAGCGCGGAGGTAGAACGCCCCTGGGTTCAATCCCCGGTACCGCAAAAAAAAAAAAAGAAAACAAAAGTAATACGACAGTTAGTGGTTTTCAAACTAATTACCAATATGACCATAATTACAAAAGCGGATCCACAGAAACGGTAGCTAGGAGCCAGGCACTGTGGTGCACGCCTGTCATCCCAGTATTTGGGGGGCTGCAACAGGAGGATCACAGGTTTGAGGCCAGTGCACATAACTTAGCAACACCCTTTTTCAAAATAAAAGCTAAAAAGGTCTGGGGGTGTAGCTCAGAGGTATAGTGCCCCTCGGTTCAATCCCCAGCACCAATACAAATAAATAAATAGGGCTGGGATATAGCTCAGATGTAGAATGCCCCTGGGTTCAATCTCCAGTACCAAAAAAAATAATAATAATAATTTAAAAAGTAAAAAATAAATAGAGCTGGAGAGCAGCTTGTAGGTAGAACACCCCTGGGCTCAATTGCAGTACCAAAAAATAATAAAAGTAGGCCGGGCGTGGTAGTGCATGCTTGTAATCCTAGTACTTGGGAGGCTGAGACAGGAGGGTCACAGGTTTGTCAGCAGCCTCAGCAACTTAGTGAGGCCCTCCGCAACTTAGCGAGACCCTGTTTCAAAATAAAGAAAAAAAATAGGGCTGGGGGTGTAGCTCGGAGGTAGAATGCCCCTAGGGTTCCATCCCCAGTAACACAAATATATATATTTAAATATATATATATATAACCCTCTTTATGCCTAATAACTTTTTTTGTTTTAAAGTCTGGGCTCTTTTCTGTTACTAGAGGAACTCTAACATGCTTGTGGTTTCTGTTTGCATGACGTGTACTCCCATCTCTTTACTTTCAACATTTTGTCTCTCTTCATCCTAAAGGGTGTCTCCTGTAGACAGTATCTACTCAGATCTCGATTACCGCCCAATCTGCCTCTGCCTTTTATTGGACTGTTTAATTCATTCACGTTCAAAGTTATTACCGACATAGCCAGATTCATATCTGCATTTTCCCTCAGTTTCCCGTATTTCACATCATCTCATGTCTTGTTTGTTTCGTTGTACATCTATTCCTCCTTTACTGACCTCTTCTGAATTAAGTGAGTATTTTTTTTTTTTTTGCGGTACCGGGGATTGAACCCAGGGACGTTCTACCTCCACACTACACCCCCGGCCCTATTTTTTATACTTTATTTTGAAACCGGGTCTCACGAAGTTGCAGAGGGCCTCACTAGGTAGAGAGAGAGAGAGAGAAAGAGAGAGAGAGAGAGAGAGAGAGAGAGAGAGAGAGACAGGAGAGAGAGAGAGAGAGAGAGAGCGAGCTGAGGCTGGCCGCGAACCCAGATCCTCCAGTCGCCACCTCCCAAAGTACTGGGATTACAAGCGTGCGCCACCACGCCCGGCTTAAGTGAGTATTTTCTAGTGCAATGTTTTCATCCCTTTAGTGGCTTTCTCGCCATTTCTGAGTTAGCGGCTTCATGGATTACCATGTACAACTGACATCAGAATCTATTCAGATGTATACCGACTTCATTCCAGCCACTCGCTGAACGTGTTGATGGTGGCACTGCGCCATCTTTGTGAAGTCTGACTTCCGGTCCCTCTTCTCACGGAAGCTCCTGCCGCCTGCTCTTCTCCTGGCCTCCGGGTCTCACTTCCCTGGTTTGCTGCACATCTCTGACTTTCCGTTGAGAACTGGAAATTTTATATAACATATTGCAGCAACGCTGGACACTGGTCCCAGGGCTTGTTTTGTTGTTTATTTGTTTCTGACCTGGCTGGGTGACTTGAGTGAGTCTGCTCCCCCACCCCACCCTGCATTCCCTGCTCTCTCCTTGAGCAGCCTGCCTGGTCGGCCACTACACCCGCTGGGAAGCTCCACTAATTACCAGCTAGCCGCCCTCTTGCTTTCTATATCGGCTGATCCAGTTAACCCGGGCAGGGATGGTCTGAGGCCGACCTCTGAGGTCTGCGCTGACCCGGAGGGCTCTCCTCACCTGCCTCTCTCCCAGGCTTCTTTTTTTTTTTTTTTTTTTTTTTT
>PVJS01034102.1:0-21766 GCA_004027185.1 Glis glis | reverse complement strand
TTCATAGCAGCACAATTCACAGTGGCCAAATTATGGAACCAACCTAGGTGTCCATCAACAGATGAGTGGATTACAAAATTGTGGGAAATACACACAATGGAATTCTACTCAGCAATAAAGAAGAACAAAATAACATCATTTGCAAGAAAATGGAAGGATCTGGAGAACATTATGTTAAGCGAGATCAGCCAATCACAAATAAAAGAAGGGACATATGTTTTCATTAATATGTGCAACCTAGGGAGTAGTGAGGACACACAGGGGACTCCGGTTGATAATGGAGAACCCTCAGTGGGGCAAGGGAAGTGGTACAAGGGAAGGGGAAGGGCAAGAAAGAAGTGAATCAGTGGAATTACTATCATAAACAATGTGTACATGTGAGAATATACCAACATCATTCTCGGTACTTCATATGGGTGAGGGGAGGCGGGGGGGGGACACTAAGAGCTGTGTGCATGTATGTTAATATCAAATAGATATTCATTGTGATGTGAGACTCCAATGCACCAATAAAAGCATGTTAAAAAAAGAAACAAAGACAATTATGTTCTCTTTTAAGGGAAAAGATTTTGCATATAGTCTATAAAAAAGACCAATTTGTATATATGAGACACTTATTTTGAAATACTTATATTCCTTTTAAAAAAGAATATTCTTTTCTTAGGTCCTTCCATTGGAAAACCAAATGAAAGAATCAAAACGCTTTCCTCAAGCATTGAATATTGGCATGGGAATTGTTACAGCTTTGTATATAACATTGGCTACTTTAGGATATATGTGTTTTCGTGATGAAATCAAAGGCAGCATAACTTTAAATCTTCCCCAGGATGTATGGTAGGTAGATATGAGTTTATTGATCCTAGTTTACTTATTTTATGGATTCCAGTATTCAATGGTAAAGGCATATTTTTTGATTTATCACTTAAACATTTAAGATTTTTACTGTGATTTCTTTGTGTAACCTAGAATTATTCACAGTTCTCCGATGAAACCATCTATGAATTTATGGATCCCTGTGGGATTTTTTTTAAAAAGGATTAAAAAATTTAAGCTGTTCCAAGTATGAGACAACTATAAAACAAAACTTTGATTATTTTGATAGGGACACACTTTAATAAGAATATTAATACCCATCTCTACTGCCAAAAACCAAATATACTGGGTTCCTGGTAAAATAATATATCCTATCATTTATGGTCCTCACTATTTTACTGGTCAGCTTTATATTGTATGTATCTCAAGTCTTTTCAGAATTCAATCAAGACTTATAAATAATGAAATTGGTGTATCTTAGTGTTTTCTTTAATATTAGAACCATATTCTGTTAAGTGAAGCGATACATTGATTTTTCCTTCTTCCAGAGGTTGGTGTTTGAAAATTTTAAAAAGATATTGGCAGTGATTACCATGAAGGCTGGCTCTCTTTTCTATGAAATGGAAAGTAATGTTTTGATAAATGAAGAGAATAAATTCCAAATTGCTGATTAATTAATTTCATACTACTCATTCAGCTACTTGGATAAAGTCTGTAAAACTTTAGATGTCTCACCAATTTAGTGAAAACCAACAGCAGAAATTGTATTTTCTATAGCTTCTGGATGAGAGTTTGTCTACAATTTAGTCTTCATTTCAATATTGGGCTGTATACTTTTTTTTGAATCATAATTTCACTTTAGCTGACATTTTACAAGTGTATTTCAAATAGAAACATGTTTCAAATGTAGATATGTTTCCAGATAGTCATGGTTACAAAGATGTATAATCGCTTAGTGTTTATTTAATTAATCCATATTATAGTTGATTATATAATTTTGTTTCTTTCAAATGTGCTTTTTTCACTTCTTATAGTAGGAAACAAGAAACATAAATAGGACTAAAAGCTTAAACAGCTTAATGTAAGAGAATTGAGGCTAAAAATATGATAGTATAGTTAATCTTTTCAATACTATTAAATGTATAGAAAATAGATGGCATATTTTCTCCCCTTACAACCCAAAAACATTTAGACTAAAGCTTAAATATAATTTTAAGTTTGACAGGTATTTTGTTATTTATAATTCTTTAATTTTTTAGTTGTCACATAATATTTGTACATATTTATGAGGTACAGTGTGATGTTTTGACTCCTGTATACAGGTGGTGATCAGCTCAGGGTAATTAGCATGTTGATCACTTTAAACTTGTATCTTCATGGTGAGTACATTCAGATTTCTCCTTCTAATTATTTTGAGAAGAGATGATGCATTATTGTTAATTATATTCACCTTGCTGTGCCATATAACACCATTATTCTCCTATCAAACAATAACATTATACCCATTTTTCTTCCCCCTATTTTCCCAAGTCTCCGGTAACCACTCTTCTCTTTCAGCTACTATGAGATCAACTTTTTTAGATTTCACTTATGAGTGAGATTATATTGTATTTGTCTTTCTGTGCTTGACTTACTGCTTTTAACATAATGTCCCTCTAGGTCCATCCATGTCACAAATGACAGAATTTCTTGCTTTTTATGGCTGAATAGTATTCTGTTGTATATATTTGTATACCACATTTTCTTTATCCATTTGTTTTTTTGGTGGACAGTTAGGTTGATTCTGTATCCTGGCTATTCTTAATAGTGCTGCAGTAAATAAGGGAGTGTAGGTGTCTTTTTGTCATGATGATTGTATTTCCTTTGGTTATATAGCCTGCCATGGGACTGCTGGATGGTATGGTCAGTCTAATGTTAGTTTTGGGGGAACCTTTGTACTATTCTCCATAGTGGCTATACTGATTGGTATTCCCACCAGCAGTGTTTAAAGGTTCCTCTTTATCTATCTCCTTACTAGTATTAGTAATTTTTTTATCTTTTTGATAATATCCATTCTCACTAGGGTGAGGTGATATATCATTGTGGTTTAATTTTTATTTAGCATTTTTTCATTTATCTGTTCGCCATTTATGTCTTCTTTTGAGAAATTTAATGGACATTTTAAATGTCATATGTAAAACATAGGTAGAAACAATCTCAGAATTGTTCCCCCCCTTATTCACAAAAGCATTTAAGGAAAATCTTATGGGAGAAGGGACTGAAGTGGGGGTATGCAATGTATTCAAATTAAGATGTTCCTATCCCCAGACAGGTGAGAACATGGTAAAAGAACAATGGGCAAAACTAAGAGGGAACGCTTTTGGTATTCACAACTCAGTCTTGGGGGTGACACTGTCCCTGCAGTAGCTCTGCTTAACCCTTCTCTAGTCCCAAAGTCATGTCTCACCTCTCTCCTCATTCCTAATTGCTATGGTGTTCTAGTTAGAATGGGACTAGTTGTGACTCTTGATTAAAACGGGACTGTTAGATCAATCATAGTTTCTATTCAGGAAAGTCTAGCAAGTCATCTGCTTTTCATTTAGAGGAAAGCCTAGAACAATTAATTATCCAATGAAATAAAAATATGGGAAAGGAAGTAAAGATGAATATTTCCTTTTAGAGAATTTCTGTTAGTTAATTCCTTTTCATTGTGGAGCTAGGCCTTATGTGGCCTATAGCCAATTTTTTCCCCCTTGGTCTCTGTAGTTGTGGGACTTTCCAATAATAGTCACAACTGAGGGATACAGAAAGAGTTTTGTGTTTTTACAGATACAGTCTTCTATAAAGTGAGAAGTCTGGATTAGAATAATCCCAGGGTTATATTTGAGATTCTTTTCTTAATATTCTTTCTCTCCTTCTCTTCCTGTGTTTAACTGAAGTGCCTTGGAAGATACAGATTGTGGTATACTATGTGTCTGAGAATGAAAGCTGATGACTGACACAGGCATGTCCTACGGAACTAGTGACTATTAGCATGAGAAGCTACGGGCTTTTGATGCTAAATTAACTTATAGTCTCAGAGTTTAGTAGGGTTATTTCTTCAAGAAGAGATTGAATTGGAGACAGACCCTAGGTTGAAATAAGTAAGGATTAGAGAAGCTTCAAGTTATTATTCTCATTTTTTTCTGAAGTATCATCATTAAAATCTAGTTATAGCCGGGTGTTGTGGCTCATGACTGTAATCCCAGTACTTGGGAGGATGAGACAGGAGGATCGCAGGTTTGAGGACAGCCTCAGCAAGTAGTGAGACTCTCATCAGCCTAGCGAGACCTTATTCCAAAAAAAATAAATAAATAAAATACAATAAGGCTGGGGGTGTAGCTCGGAGGTAGAATGCCCCGGGGCTCAATCCCCAGTACCACATACACACACACACACACAAATCTAGTCATGAGTAAGTCTGTCCAATGTAATACTTTTTTTTTTGCAGAGCTGGGGGTTAAACCCAGGGATGTTTTTCCTCTGAGCTAGGGCCCCAGTCCTATTTTATTTTTTATTTTGAAGCAGGGTCTTGCTAGATTGCTGAGAGAATTGCCACATTGCTGAGGCTGTCCTTGAACCTGTGATCTTCCTGTCTCAGCCTTCCAAGTATGGGGATTACAGGCATGCACCACTGTACCAGCCTCCTCTACTTTTTTTTTTTTTTTTGGTAGTGGGGATTGAACCCAGGGGCATTCTACCTCCGAGCTACACCCCCAGCCCTATTTTTTATTCTTTATTTTGAAACAGGGACTCACTAAGTTGCGGAGGGCCTCACTAAGTAGCTGAGGTTGGCCGTGAATCTGTGATACTCCTGTCTCAGCTTCTCAAGGACTGGGATTACAAGCGTGTAGTACCATGCCCAGTTTTACATTTTGTTTTTGAAAGCAAGTAGTATGTTTCAAAGGTGATAATGAAGTAAATTCACAATTAACTATTCTAGGTTTAGAAGCATTTCTGATGTGACCTGATAGTATAAGCAAGATGCCACTTCTAGTCCTAGTCATTCTGTTAGTTTTCCCACTGGAGATCTGGCCCAAACTGCCTCTGCTTTTCCTCATCAGAGTGACTGCCATTAATTATACTTAATTTGAAGCAAAGGACATCTGCCACTATCTTTGATCCAACAGATATTTATTATACATCTTTTATGTCCCAAGTTTTGTTCCATGCTCTGTGGTACAGAGGGAACATCGAACAATCTCTTCTTCTTAGCACTTATGTCCTAGTGACCATGCTGTGAAGGTTTCCTGGCCCAGGGCATTCAGTCTAGAATGCTGGATAACCATGGTTGTCTTATTTTTTAGCTCAGAATGAGGTGAGGCTCTTGTAAAGATTGTTGCTTGTCCTCAATTAATATGACTTCTTTTCTTCTTGACAGAGCTAAACTGTCAGGATTCTCAACATAAGTATCATAAAGGGTTCAAGAGGGAAAGTGAGTTATCCGATCTTTTCCAAGGGTAGCTTTGAGAGAAAGAGAATCAGCCAACAATTTATTTCCTGAGTTGGCTTTTTAAAAATTAAAAAATATTCATACCTGAGCCGGGCGTGGTGGCACGCGCTGGTAATCCCAGTACTTTGGGAGGCGGAGACCGGAGGATCCGGGTTCACAGCCAGACTCAGCTCTCTCGCTCGCGCTCTCTCTCTCTCTGTTTACTTAGTGAGGTCCTCCGCAACTTCAAGAGACCCGGTTTCAAAATAAAGTATAAAAAATAGGGCCGGGGGTGTAGCTCGGAGGTGGAATGCCCCTGCGTTCAATCCCCAGTACCGCAAAAAAAAAAAAAAATTCATACCTGAAAATTTAGGCCATTGATTTATTAGCCAATGTGGGGGAAAGAATAAAAGCATTGTAAATTTTGAAATATTGTGTTTTCAAAGCTAATATTTTCACTAAAATGTGACTTTCCCCCATAAACAGATAATAAAACATAATATCTAACTCTTAAGAGCTTTGGCAGTGAGGAGTTTTAAAGGACCACATACTGTGCTCTAAATGTCTGAAAATTGTTTCATGTTCTTAAATATCCTCAAAATAAATTTTGTGACTCTAAGAAAGCTTTTTATGCTATAAAACCAAAATGAAAACAAAGATTGATAATATCTATAGAAAAGTAAAGAAAAATAATTATTATTCTTGATGCCAAACCTAAGTGGGTTCTTAGAAAAGAGGTAAGAGTAAAACATGGTTTTAGACTTCAGCACTTTAAAAAGATACTCTTATTTCTATATTACTCTTTGGTTGATGGTATGTAGGTATATAAGCTTCTAAAAGATCCAAAGCATTTTATTTCCAATCTTTTCCCTGCATAACACCACATAGGAGTGATTGCATTTAGTTATATTATTGAGTAGTATTAGCAACCATATTCTTAGCCTATAAAACTTGTTTTATGTCAATAAAAGTTATTGTACTTCTATTATAATAAAATGCAAAATAATGCATTTTATTTTAAAATATATTATTAGCCACATTTTCAAAACATGAAAGTGAAAATATAATTAGAAAAAAAACAAATATTCTTCTGTTCAACTAATAATAAACTAATGAGGATATTCATTTAATTACCCACAATTAAATATCAGAGTATATGAAGCAGCTATCTTTTGGTTAATTTTGCATATTTTCAATAACTTGCCCATTTATATTTAACTTTTAAGCCTCAAGCTGAGAAATACATCTTTAGCTAATTTTAAAATTAAGGTTTATTATTGATAGCCCTAAGGACTTTTCTAATTATGCTATTTTTAGTATTTTCAAATCTATTTCTACTCAGTTTTATTTCCTGAATACTTTTTTTTTGTATGTGAGGATTAAACCCAGGGGCATTATACCTCTGAGCTACACCCCTGGACCTATTTTCTTTTTTATTTTGAAATAGGGTCTTACTAAGTTACTGAGGCTGGCCTCAAACCTGTGATACTCCTGTCTCACCTCCCAAGTACTGGGATTACAGGCATGTGCCACTGAGCCTAGCTCCTAAGTACTTTATAACAGAAACTTAATTGGATTCCTTCTTGCTTGGCCAGTTTAAAGAGCTCTTTATTTTTGTGTGTGTGTGGGGGGGTACTATATATAATTCTTACTACTTAAGCCAGCAGAAGAAAGCTTAAATCATAATTAAACATTTTACCAAAAGTACATTATATCCTTTTAAAACTATTTATTTATAAGAAAACTCTCTTCCCTGTGCATAGAACTCTTAGGTGGGAAAGAACGCTTAAGTGAGAAGATTGTGGGTATAGGTGATGTTTTTGCTGAAAGAGAACATATGTGTTAATCACTGCCCATAATGCTATAGTACATTCAATCCACAGCCTCCTTTCTAGTTTTTTTTGTTTGTTTGTTTGTTGTTTTTTTTTTTTTTTTGCGGTACCGGGGATTGAACCCAGGGGCGTTTTATCTACGAGCTGTACCCCCAGCCCTATTTTTTATACTTTATTTTGAAACCGGGTCTCACGAAGTTGCAGAGGTCCTCACTAAGTAGCTGAGGCTGGCCGCGAACCCAGATCCTCCAGTCTCTACCTCCCAAGTACTGGGATTACAAGCGTGTACCACCACACCCGGCTTTTAGTTTGTTTTTTAAAAATATGAGTGGTTGGGTATTTCTTTTGATTGTTGGAAAATCTTAAAATAGTAAAAAAAACCACATTAATTTTATTATCTGTAACCCAAGGAAGTAGGTTCTGTAATGTGAGACCTCTGATTCTACATTTTCTCCCCATATAATCTTCAATATTTAAAAGAAAATTCTTTTCCCAAATAAAGGGAATTTATCAGTCTTTATTAAAATATGCATGCTGACTTTGACAGGAGCACATTCACAATGTAGAAATCCAAAGATCATCATACATTTTATACATGTACTGAAATACCATACTGCAGTGGTACACCCTATAAATATATAAAATTAGTATGTATTAAATTAAAACAAATAATTAAAAAAGAAATCTAAAAATATTTGTTTAATTATTTTTGGTACTGGGGATTGAACCCAGAGGCATTCTTCCTCCGAGCTATACCCCCATCCCTTTTTATTTTTTATTTTGAAACAAGGTTTCACTAAGTTGCTGGGGCTGGCCTTGAACCTGTGAATCCTTCTCCCAAGAACTAGGATTTATATAGGTATGTGCCACCACACCTGGCTTAAAAATATTTATAACACTGAAAGTTACTGTGTTATTTTGACGAATAAGCTTCATAGAGATAAATATACTTGGACAGAACAATAACTGGACAACTGTATTTCCTTTATTGCAATTTTAACATAGGTAGTATGTATAATTTAGAGAATTTTGCAAGTTGAAACCATTTAGATGCCCTCCTTTTGGACTTAAGATTAATGACATTTCTGCAACTAATGCCATACATACCAAGATTTTCAGACAAGAACTATAATTTAGAATGCAGTATAAAGTTTTTTGTTTGTATATGTAGATAATTGAGTTTATGACTCAAGGTTTCAAAGGCATGACAGCATGCTCAAGTTTTAAAAAGAAAGTTGAAAAACATTAGCTCTTCATGGGGCTGAGTGTAACTTCAAAACAATGGCTTTGTCCAAAATGAAATCTTTCCAACAATATGTTCCAAACCTTTGCATGCTGTGTTCAAACCTCCAGCCTATCAAAGTGAATTGTCCATATAGCATCTAGAAACTTACCTTACAAAAAAACAAAAACATTTTTAGTTAGTAGGTTCTGGCCCAAGTTTGTGTTCTGGGTTTCTTGTTTACTTTATACAAATAAAAGGGAAGAGAGCTAGCTTCATATTGAGAAAGACTAAATTTTGATTTTTTTCCCCCCAACAGGTTATATCAATTAGTGAAAATCCTGTATTCCTTTGGCATTTTTGTGACATATTCAATTCAGTTCTATGTTCCAGCAGAGATCATTATCCCTGGAGTCACATCCAAATTTCATGCTAAATGGAAGCAAATCTGTGAATTTGGGATAAGGTCCTTCTTGGTTAGTATTACTTGTAAGTATCACTATGTGTTTATATCTAAGTAATTTTTTGTTATTGAATTTCTTAAAGTGAAAGCTACTTAAATTACATTTTAAATATTTATAAAACAATTTTATTCACCTAGCTGTGATATTTTGGGGGTTAAAATTCTGTTTTCCTGTTGCTGTGATTTTTCTGCATTGATTGGAAAAAACCACAAATCCAGTCTTAGCACACTTAAAAGAACTAATCAAAATTTGAAAATAACATTAGTGCTGATTAATATATAAGGGCCCCCTTGTGTTGTTGATACATATTTTATTGTGGTTCTAGTTTTCCTTAGTTTTTTTTTATTTCTGATAACATTTTTAACAGTGTATATCTCCACGACTACCTATTGGAGAGGGTTTTGTTTAATAATTTCAGTGGCTTATTTATTTATTTACTTATTTATTTATTTATTTATATTTATTTTACCAGAGGTTGAACCCAGGGGCATTCTACCTCTGAGTTGCACCCCCAGCTCTATTTTTATTTTTATTTTGAAACAGGGTCTTGCTAGGTTGATGAGAGACTCACTGCTTGCTGAGGCTGTCCTTGTGATCCTCCTGTCTCAGCCTCCCAAGTACTGGGATTACAGACATGCACCACCCAGCTCAGTGGCTTATTTTATTATTATGTTAAAGAGTATATATAATCTCCTATGAAGGTTTCGCATGATAAAATGCCTCTGCAAGGTGACATTGGAGAGAAGCAGCTTGAGTTGGGTGTTATGGTAGGAGTGTGCATTTTGGAGTCACACAGACTTGGGGATTCAAACTCAGGCATACCACTTACTTGCTAGAGTCTTCAGGCAAGTTACATACCATGGTTCAGTATGAAGTTTTTCTTTTATATCTAGATCACTGAGTTTGTGACTCAAGATTTCAAAGGTATGTGAGAATGCTCAGTTTTTCCCAACATAATTAAAAAATTTTTATTAGTGCATTATAATTACATATAATAGTGAAGTTAATAGTGATACAGTCATATGTGCACGTTTGGTGTATCTCCTTCCTCGTACCTCTCCTTCCCGTTTCTCTTCCCTCCCTCCCTCAATCCCCTTCCACTGCTCTACTTGTCTCTCCCCTGTTTTCATGAGGTTCCTTTTCTTTCCTTTTTTTTTCTTTATCTTCCACATATGAGAAAAACATATGACCTTTGACTTTCTGTGTTTGGCTTATCTCACTTAGATGATATTCTCCATTTTCCTACAAATAAATATGCTAATTTTTTTAAAAAAAGGTTGAAAAAACTTACAACTGCTTGAAAGTTGATCCCCTCTTTCCTCAACTATTAAATAAAGTTAAGACTTCCTCATGGCATTTTGGTGGGATATAAAATATAATTAGCAGAGTAGCTGGAAGTTGTTATGATCATATTGTTACCATTATTATAACCATAAATATAAAGATGACTACAACACTAATCTAGCTGGGATTGCTTGGCTGATAACAGAGACTACAGTACTGGTGTTCTGGGGAACAAGCCATTCTGGAAACTGCATGGGATATTAATAACCATCTTGGCCCATTTAGGGTTAGAAAATGTAGACCTAGAACTTTTGTTCAACTCCATAAATTTCATTGAGCAGTCTGAGATGCAAATTATGTATATGTTTAAAGAATTGGTTTTGTTACATTTTGTTTGATAAGAGAAAAATAAAGTTGGAAAAATACATAAAACTTATTTTTCAAAGTGATCATTTAAATGAATGATATCAATTAATAAGGGAAACAGTATTGAGGAATAAAGTCAATGAACCCATACTCTGATGACTAATGAAACATTCAGTATAAAAAAGTTATTTTAAAATACATTGCTTTTTATTAGCATTTTGATGACTGGATTAAATAAAAATAATTCTTTCCTCAATATATAAAAGACAGTTCTATTTTGAAAGTACATCTCTTTTTAAAACCATTTACTGAAATTCAGTTAAAGGAGTTTGAGGGCCATATGAACAGGCCAGAATTTTTTATATCTCCATTTATTTATGCACATGGGCATAATATATTTAATTATCACTTAACAGATATATTCATAATAGCTATCTGCAGATGACTTGTTTATAATAATTCTGTAGTGAATATTAGTAATGACTAAACTATCCTTATCTTAAACTATCCTTAGTTTTATTCTTTTTGCCCATTTGAGTGATTATATGTTGGATTTGCCTAAAGGGCAAATATATACTTCTCTTCTTTGTCTACTACTGTCATTACCAAATAACATATTTCAAAGTGTTTTTCGCTAGCAAATATCTATTGGTTATATAACATTTAAAGTATGGCTTTATCTTATTGAAATTATACTACTACATTTAGTCGATAAATTCCAAAGTTGTAATAACTATATTCCTCCACATGGTTTCTAACAACAGTATTTCACTTGATTTACTAGTGACAGCTTAAATTATTAAAAATATCAATGAGGAAAGCTGAATTCCAAGTGGAAGGTTACTTTGGATGGCAAGGTTCTGGTCATGTTTATCTCGTCTTATTTTTACACTACTACCTATCTTAAGTAGATGAATCGTGTCTCAACAATGTAGTTATGTTCAGTGAATTATGAAATGTCCTAATTGTATTTGAGAGTTATGCTTTTTATTTCCCTACAGAAAATGTTAAACTGCTATAACAAGCAACTTTGAGACAGAAAGTCTACTGTATAAAGTATTTCTATGTAGAGTTCCAGCTTCTCCAGAGTCATTTTATTATTTATTTATTTTTTTTGCGGTACCGGGGATTGAACGCAGGGGCATTCTACCTCCGCGCTATGCCCCCGGCCCTATTTTTTATACTTTATTTTGAAACCGGGTCTCATGAAGTTGCGGAGGGCCTCACTAAGGGGGGAGAGAGAGAGAGAGAGAGAGAGAGAGAGAGGGAGAGGGAGCTGAGGCTGGCCGCAAACCCGGATCCTCCGGTCTCCGCCTCCCAAAGTACTGGGATTACAAGTGTGCGCCACCACGCCCGGCCAGAGTCATTTTATTTATCAAGGTTTATCTTAGTCCTATAGATGTGAAGTTAGATTATGATTTTGAAATAAGTTTAGGGCTAAAACCCTAAAAAAAGCTTTCATAATAATTTGAATAGAAAATAATAAATAACTTCTGGTTCTGTGAGAAACATGATAGGAACATAATTCCAAATTAATACTACACCCTCCTGGAAAACATTGAGGAATAGAAAAAGGAAGAACCGTCCGGGTGTGGTGGCGCACGCTTGTAATCCCAGTACTTTGGGAGGTGGAGACTGGAGGATCTGGGTTCGTGGCCAGCCTCAGCGTGCTCGATCTCTCTCTCTCTCTCTCTCTCTCTCTCTCTCTCTCTCTCTCTCTCCCTGTCTCTCTCTCTACTTACTGAGGCCCTCCACAACTTCGTGAGACCCGGTTTCAAAATAAAGTATAAAAAATAGGGCCGGGGGTGTAGCGCAGAGGTAGAACGCCCATGAGTTCAATCCCCGGTACCGCAAAAAAAAAAAAAAGAAAGAAAAAGGAAGAACCTCAGAAACCAAAAATTAACAAGTAGAGAAATCAGGAGACTGCAAGCAAACCAAAACTAAATTACAAAGAAAACAAATTAAACTTCATATATAGCTATAGAGATCTCACAGAAAGCTTAGTAAAAAACAGAGGCTAGAGATGAGAAAAGCAAAAAGAAATGAATTTAGAAATAAGAAAAGGAATAAGGATTAGAGAGAAATGATAGCTATTGGAAGAGAAAGAAGAGCCAAAACCTGCATAATTGGAGTCCCCAGAGGAGAGACCATGGTGATAGAGTCGTCATTAGTGCCAGTGATGATGTTGTTCCAGCTCACATGCAAGCAGATTCTACTGATACTTCTGGTAGTAACTCCAAACCCCCAACAATTCACAATTTATGCACAATTTGGGGAAGGAATATGATTCTTGGTTTTTATAAACCTTCTGTTGATACCTTTTGGTAACATCAAGACAAGATCAAGAAAACACCAGACCAAAACTCGCAGAAAACTTGCTATTGGCTTAGAAGAAAATCCTGCTGACAATATAGAGTATACAGTTAGATAGGAGGAATACATTATCGTGCTTTGTAGCACAGTGGGGTGACTACAGCAACCTATTATATATATATATAGATAGATAGATAGATAGATAGATAGATAGATTTTTTTTTTGCGGTACTGGGGATTGAACCCAGGGGTGTTCTACCTCCGCGCTACACCCCTGGCCCTATTTTTTATACTTTATTTTGAAACCGGGTCTCACAAAGTTGCGGAGGGCCTCACTAAGTAGAGAGAGAGAGAGAGAGAGAGCTGAGGCTGGACACGAACCCGGATCCTCCGATCTCCGCCTCCCAAAGTACTGGGATTACAAGCTTGCGCCACCATGCCTAGCCCCTATTTTATATTTGAAGAACTAGAAAAGAGGTTGGAAGTCTCCAAACATGAAATAATGATAAGGAGATTGAAATGCAAATTGTTGGCCCAGGGCGTGGTGGCACACACTTGTAATCCCAGTACTTGGGAGGCGGAGACCCGAGGATCCCTGTTCGCGGCCAGCCTCAGCTATTTAGTGAGGCTTCTGCAACTTCGTGAGACCCGGTTTCAAAACAAAGTATAAAAAAAAATAGGGCCGGGGATGTAGCTCGGAGGTAGAAAGCCCCTGGGTTCAATCCCTGGTACCGCAAAAAAACAAAAAGAAAAGAAATGCTAATTGTCTTAATTTGATCATTACACAGTTTATACAGGTATTAAATTATCACACTGTACCCCTTAAATATATACAATTAAAAGCCAAGAAGAACTCAATTTTTTTAAAAAAAACCTACTTCATTTTGAAGTAATTTAGACAGAAAAGTTGTAAAAGAAAGAGGAGTTCCTATAATCCTTTACTTTGGTTCCCCTCATGTTAACAGCTTATATAACTACAATATAATTTTTAAAACTAGGAAATTGACATGGATGTAATGCTGCTAACTAATCTGTAGACCTTATTCTGATTTTTCCACCTTCCCCATTAATATCCTTTTCTGGTCCAGGAATTGATCCAAGATCTTACTTGAACTTAGTTGTCATGTCTTCTTAGTCCTGTCCAGTCTTGACACTCCTTGTCTTTGATCTTGATACTTTTGAAGTGCCAGTAATTTTGTACTGTTTCCTCTGGTTTGGATTTTTCTGATGCTTGCTTATGATTAGAGTTAATATTTTGAAACAAGAATTCCACAGGAGTGATGCTGTGCATCCCATCATGGCATCAATATATCTTATTGGTGAGGTCAGCTTTTCTCACTTGGCTAAGGAGGTGTCTGACATATATTTTCCATGGTGAAGACACTGATTCTCCTTTTATAATTAAATATCTTGTAGAGAGATATCTTGAGATTACATAAATATCCTGATCTCATCTAGTTTCACCTACTAATTTTAGCATCCTTCAGTGACTTTCCTGTCCAATAATTATGGTGGTGTTTGCTTAATAATGATTGTATATTTTCATTGTTTTTTCCATTTTGATTGGAATTCTACTATAAGGACTAGCTATCTCATCTCTCCCATTTACTTATATTGTACCACCCCTTGTTTTGTGCATTGTAGAGTGATCTGCATGGCAGGCAGAATAATGCAAATACTTCGGAAATAAACTATCCAAACTCCCTTTCAGCAAAAAAATTAATAGTTGTTTAAATATTAAACTTTGTTGACAGGTGAAAGTACAGGAAGTGTCTTTCACCGTTTCTTCCCATCCCCATCTTTGCCCCTCTTTTGTTGTTGTTGTTGTTGTTGTTAGCACAGAACAAACTATGGTAGATTTTTCACAAACAATAGTTTAGTAGTCTGAATTTCATTAGTTACTTTTACTTACTATATTGAAAAGATCCACATTTAGTATTCATGTATGTACCAAACATTTCAACTAGAAAAATACGCATTTTTTATTTTTCAGGTGCTGGAGCAATTCTTATTCCTCGTTTAGACATTGTGATTTCCTTTGTTGGAGCCGTGAGCAGCAGCACATTGGCCCTGATCCTACCACCTTTGGTTGAAATCCTTACATTTTCTAAGGAACATTACAATATATGGATGATCCTAAAAAACATTTCTATAGCGTTCACTGGAGTGGTTGGTTTCTTATTAGGTACATATGTAACTGTTGAAGAAATTATTTATCCTACTCCCAGAGTTATAGCTGGCATTCAACAAAGTTTGAATTCAACATGTTTAACATCTGGTTTGAAATAGAAGCTGAGTTATAAGTCTTCTACTTTTGTCTCAATCCTGAAAATAATTAAAATAAGAACCAGTAAAATACATTGCCATATACTTAAAAATAGTACCAAACTCTCTTTACTTTAGACATAGTTTTAATATTTTGGCAATAAATTGTAATTCTTTACCAGTAGTGGTAAACTGTGACATATTCTTGGGTTTAAGAAAATAGCAATAATTTTTAAATGTTAGTCTTAAAAATTGAAAATTATAATACAAAAATTAAAGAATAAAAATATTTAATTATTCTTCATTTCAGTAAGTAATACTTTAACCATGATTTCTGTGTCTTACTCCCATGCTACTCTTTTGCTACACAGTAGAGGATATAGGATTTCAAAAGCTAGAGAATTAAATAAGGACATATAGAACAAAATTCTCTCTTCAGATCATCCCAGTGAATGTCAAAGTAAATTTTATGTGTAATGTAAAAAAATCTTTATTATGTTTTTATTAGGTAGCCAGATACTTTTGGTTAGCCACTGGAAGTATAGAAAACTCCCATTGACCATGTTGTAAATATCAGAAAATCCCCCAAAACCAGAATTATTTTTATACTATACTGTAATGATAATTGATCTTTATACTAAACCAGAGGCACTGAGCGAGATCCCAGTTTAAGTGTTTCAGTCAAATTTGAAAAGAACTTTAAAGGTTATCCAACATTCTTATTTTTCATCAAAGGAAATGGCCCAGAAAGGTTAAGTAGCTTGTTTAAGATCACTCAGGCTTGAGATGAAGAGAACCTGATCTTCTGACTCCCAAGCCAGGGTTTTTTTTTTTTTTTTTTTTTGGTTTTGTTTTTCCCCCCATCTCATCCAAGAAGAAGAAAAATTAATTGTGTTCAGTTCAAGTCTATTTAATTATATTTTCATACTTTGAAGTCTCTGAATAATATGTATATATCCAGGAGTATATGTATATATCCTGAGCAGGAAATCAAGAACCTCTAAGAATCCTGCATTATGTCTTTACAAACCTCAATAAGGGAAAAGAACCAGTGCTGTTTGAAACAGAATCAAGACCACTCGCTGATGTAAATGTGGCTGGTAGAATGTGCCACACTACACTCTATGGATTGAGTTCTCCTCATGTTCCTTCCCTTTCCACAGATTTGTAGGCACCATCTTCCTTAATGTCAGGAAATAGATACTTAACAAAATACCCATATGTGTACTCCTCCAGCCCTATGACTTTCCTTCTCACAGTCTATTGATCTGGTTGGGCAGAATAAAAGAACCATAAAATGCATGCTTAGGAAAAATCAAAACAATAATAAATTTCTACTAAATATTGAAACACTCCAGCCATCTTCCAGAGAAATACCTTCGATCACTCCATGTTCTCCAGGCACACTTGTTAACCAAAATAAAGAATCTCATTCGAAGGAGAAGATAAAAGTTTAAAACATTAAGAATAAGATTTTTCCTGATTTTTAGAAATAGTCATACTTTAAAACAAACTTTTAAATCAACCTAGTGGTACTCTAATGTGTAATACTACAAGATATCATCAAGCTCACTCTAGAAAATATACTCTATTTTTTTATGTAAATGTTTACTTATTCAGGTATGTTTTGCTTATGCCATTCACTGGTCATCAAGTATGATCCTAAATATATATCAGAAGCTTTATTTTGCTACAAATTCATAAGATTCAAAACTTTTTAGAAACATCTACATTAGTATTACCAATAATTGTTTGTAATACTTTTATATCAAATCTGTTATGTTGAGCCTTTAGTCATACTAAGAGAATGTGGAAGAGATTATAGGAAAAGTAATCTTCATTGAAGTTAATGTTATATAATTTTTAATCTAAGAATAAATTTAGGTGTTTAAAAATTTATAACTTGGTATAAAATGAATTGAGAACCATTATTTAATAGAAGTATTGGGTTTTTGTCAGCTGTCTTCACATAATTTTTAGTCTATGTGTGCAATTTAATTTTGTACTTTCACCTGTTTATTTTCTTACAGAATTAATCAGATGCAGTGAAATATTGAATAGTTGATCATAAAGACAAATAATGTTTACATTCAGCACAAACACATCTTGAGCATATTTATCAGCCAGGCTGTCTTACATAGTAACCATGCTGAATCAGCATCCAGTTTTTAAAGTCCCTAAACTATCAATGCTTTAAGTATAAGAAAAAATTGAAATGCAAAAGGGAAGAAGGGCTAAAAAAGGAGAAAATAGTTTTAATTCTTAATAAGAAGGAAAGTGTCAGTATACTCTTATTTAAAGATATTCAATAATGTGTTTATCATTGGTCAGTTTTTTCTCTGAAATTCAGTTATGAGTCATAACATTTTTTAAAGATTTCTCAAGATTTTATAATTCTACCAGTGGTTGCTTTTATCTTGGGGGCCTGGAAAAATTAGAGTGACTGCACCTGTTAGTTTCTGCATCTGCTCTCTTGTGGTTCATCATGGTTTGGCCAAAATGACTCCAGCATCTGTCTGCTGCCATAGGGAAAGAACTCTTCTCTCTTGTCTGAGAGTCATTTCCACTGCTAAGGTGGGGAAAGAAAAGCTTTATTTACCTCTGATGGAGCTCTAATTCTTAGCCAGTTATTTCTGTTCCCTTATACCAAAAGAGTTTCATCAGGATCAATGTCAACTTGTCAAAACATTGGTGTGTGTGTGTGTGTGTGTGTGTATACATATATTTTTTTTCTTTATTTTTTTAAATCAGAGGATCTTTTCTCCACATAGCCAAATTTTTCACAACTAAATAAGAGCTAGGGACTTTGTTGGTTAAAGACCATTTAGATGGTTTACCAAATGAAATTAGCAAATGCCACATCATGTCTTAATTCTGTCCTCACTTAATTCTTTACTAAAACCTCTTTTGCCTCTTGTTTAGACAATGCACTAACATTTTTACAAGCAGTTGATTACACTGTATCTGTTGTAAATTTCCTAATGGGGCTGATTTCATTCAGTTTGTATGTAATAATATAAAAGATCTTTAAAGGTCTATAAAATATTAATGTTCTATATTAATGTCATTGCTAGCAGTAGAAAAACCACAGGTCTTACTATAGCTTACCTGCCATATCTTTTCACCACACATATCAATGCCCTATGCAAGTAGTGCATTTGCTTACTGATAGTATATGCCAAATTAGGTTTCTCTCCACTTCTTTTTCTTCATTGAAAGGGAGGGGTACTTTATAATATAATTTGAGAAAAATCATCTAAAAGGTATAACCAGATCTTTCTAACATTAAATCGCTGACTTAATACTTTGCCAAAATAATGGCTAATCTAATATATGCCACTAGCACTTAGTAGGACACATATCTTTCTGAAACTGGTTGGTTTTGACCTCAGAGATAAGAAAATATGCTTAAGAAATGACTAGAAATGGTATTTATTGCCTCTGATAAGTGAAATGTCAAATAACTCTGGTTCTTCAAATTTCATATTAAAATTGGCTACTCTCTACTCAGATGCATGCACTGGCACACACAAACACATGCATGCGCGCATACGCGCACACACGCACACACACCAGTAGTCTATGTGAACTAGATACAAATACTAATATACCATTTAAAGTGGATCCAGAAAGATGATGTATTGAAAAGATTGCTCTAAAAAGTATTGCATTAGAGTTTTCAAGATAACAAATAGGAAAATACATGTTTCTGCCCTGAATAAATCAAACTGTGGATTTTTATGTTTTTCAAAGATTTTTTTAATTTGAATGAAAACTAAATGTCATTGTGCTTGAGTCAATTCTTTTATTTTTCTTTGTAGAAGAATATGAAAAATCTGTTGTAAAGTACTGTAACTCTTCTGAATTTTCAATAAAATATTATTTTGCTTGCACTTGCCTTCTAAAATAAATTTGTCTGCTATAAATTTAAATTACATTGACAGGTATAAACTGAAAAGGGCACTAGTAGAATACTCGTATAATAACTAATATTTTAGTTAGTGCTTATGGTTAAATATTTGTCATGCTGGAAGTTGATATTAAATATCTCTAAGATTTAAGTGCAGAAGTTGATTAAAAATGAAAGGACACACTCAAAATCTAGACCTGAACTTCCTACAGAGTGAGTGCAGAACTAGAAGTCTGCAGATGCTACTTCTGTGATTTAATTTTCTGCTTCATTTATTTCAAAAAGTCCTGAAGAAAGGATTATAAATGTTTTCAGCACAAGGAAACAAGTGTTTGAGGTGATAGATCTGCCAATGACCCTAATTTGAACATTACACAATGTATACATGTATTGGAACATCGCACAGCACCCCATAAATATTTATAGTTTTTATATGCCTTTTAAAATAGAGAAAGCAGATAAAGATATAAGTAGAAAAATTAAGAAAATACAAATTCCAATTTCTTGGTTAAAAAGTATCAATCCTTTTTCTTACATTATAAAATTGGAATAGTGCTTTGGAAAGCATTATGCCAGCTACATATCAAGGACCACAAAGATAGTTATATCTTTTGATTGCTTTTGTTTTTCATTATGCTTGGGGATAAAACAGTATTTATGTCTTTATACCAGTAATACTGCTCCTATGAACTTCACATAAGATATCTCAGAGTTCAGAAGAGAAACACTGCTTAAAGTTGCTTCTGTGACTCTTTTGTGTGTGTGTGTGGGGGGGGGTACTGGGGATTGAACCCAGGGGCATTTTACCTCCGAGCTACACCACCAGCCCTATTTGTATTTTTTAATTTTGAAACAGGGTCTTGCTAGGTTGATGAGAGTCTCACTACTTGCTGAGGCTGTCCTCAAACCTGTGATCCTCCTGTCTCAGCTTCCCAAGTGCAAGGATTTACAAGCATGCGCCACCACACCCGGCTTGTGACATTGTTTTAATAGGGAAAAAATTGCACATGACCTAAATGTTCAGTAATAAAGGGATCATAAATTATATCTTAACTTAGAGCATAGTGAATATTGTACAGAAGACTAATAATTTGGGAAAGGAATATATTAATTTAAATTATAGCTCTGTAAAAATATGCTTTTGGACCAAGTCAAGGAAATATGCAGAAAATGGAGCCATAGTTAATATAAAGAGATAGAATTTAATATTTTTAAATAACCAGTCAAGGGAAGGCTATTAGAGGAATAAAGTGAAATAGTTTGGGGAAGGAAACAGTATGACACCTTGTTAGGGCTGGAGGTATAACTCAGAGGTAGAGCATGTGCTTAGCATGGATAAGGCCCTGGGTTAAATCATCAGTACAAAAAAAAAAAAAAGTATTAGTAATATGTGCTCCTGGCCAAAATGTAGAATTAGGAATGAGGAATTAGGAAGTGATTTTGTCATCCTCCATGCTGAATCTTAATCCCTGCTAAAGGACGGACTGGCCATGGAACACACCTGCACCGAGCAGGGAGGACAAGAAAGGAGTGTTTTGGGGGTGGACCAAGGTTGAACAGGTCCGTAGTAGAAAAATGAAAGTAGACAGAAAATAGAAAAAGAAACAGCAGTGCTGCATCTTTCATCCTAGACCTGTAGAGTCTTCTTGTCTTTGTACCTTTGGTACCAATCAGTACTCCACAAGGGCACAGAATAAGGCACTTGAGAATCTGAGCTTGTCCGTCACTCCTTTCTTATTTCTTTTATCTTTTCTAATCATGGCTGTCCAAAGACCACGCTCCTTAATGTGGTGCACCAGCAGGTCTTACTCTGACTCGCCCTGCAGTTATAGCTTATGACACCACACACACACTAAGCCCATTCTGTGTTTCATCTGCATGACTTTCTCACCTTCTCCTGATAAAATGACTTGCTTCTATTTTCTCCCATCCATATTTTTTTTCCTGGCCAATCATTAGTTACTAAGATTCATTTTAGGCATCTCTTTTACCAGGAAGCCTTCCCTTACCTCCTTGCTCCTACCCAGAGTGAGTTGTGTATTGCTTTATTTTGTTGTTTTTGTCTGTTTACTCTCCCCTAGGCAATATAGGCTCCAAGAGGGAGGCAGTTTTGTTGACTGGGTTTGCTAGTCCCTAGAAGAGTGTCAGGCACATGATAGGTGTTCAAAAAACCCTGTTGAATGAATGAATGAATGAATGAATGAATTGCCAAAAAATGGGGAGGGGGAGACAAAGAAAAAGCAAGGAAAAGCCCATATTAGAACCCTGGTAGTTAGTAAAATATTCAAGCACAGAAGCAAAGTCATGCTATTTGTTATGTCCCATTGTCCTATGTCTATTTGTTGAATGAATGTGGCCGACCCTCTTTTCCATTTTGTATGCTAGCTCAATAGACTAAAGCAAAGACAACCAAGTCTGAATATATTATAGAAAATTCCATGGGGAGAGATTGGTTAAAGGGTACAAAGCCAGATAGGAGGAACAAATTCTAGTGTTCTGCAAAGAGGTGATTATAGTCAACAATATTGTATCATATAATTCAAATTAGCCAAAAATGAGGATTTTGAATGTTCTCATTGCAAAGAAATGATGAATATTTGAGATGATGGGTAACCTGAATATCCTGAGTGAAGCAATAATATAACATGCTGTGATAGTTAATCTAAGTTGTCAACTTGACCTGATCATGACACACCCAAGATTATGTGATTTTGGGTGTGTAACAGCAGATTAAAGAGAAAGCCCTGCCCTGAATGTAGGCAGCAGAATTCTGATAGGTGCGGACTTAGATAAAAAGGGAGAAGCCGCGTAGAGTGTGTGCGACTCGTTCCGAGGAAAGCGCATCTG
>PVJS01034101.1:0-21776 GCA_004027185.1 Glis glis | reverse complement strand
GGTTTCAAAAATAAAGCATAAAAAAATAGGGCCGGGGGCGTAGCGCGGAGGTGGAACGCCCCTGCGTTCAATCCCCGGTACCGCAAAAAAAAAAAAAAAAAAATAGTTTGATATGTTTTAAAGGGATTCACTCTCACTTTTTCCAGCAACTTTCTCCAACAATGTAATGAATATCTGCTATATTATATAAAGTAGGTGGAAGTTTATGCAGGATAAAAGATAGTTCTTCTATAATCATCCTGCCTGGGGGGTAAATATACCTTAAAAAGCAGTGAATGGTGATGAGGGGAAACTGAATCAGATTGACCGATGGGTTGAAAAACAGATGTCTACTTGTTATAAGTCCTCACTATGCAATTTGGCCACTGACTACTAGAAATACAGTGTATTTTGAAATATGCAACCACATCTAGCAAGTGTGTAGGTTTTCATGGGATGCATGTTGTGCAAAATGCAGTTTCATACTAGAGTTCACTCACTTATTCTTATTTCGTCTATTTTTTTTACTTCACATTTATTTTATATTTCGATGCTGTAAGCTATCTCAAAATACTTTAGTTACAAATTTGGTATTAATAGGATAAATCAAATATAATCTTGCCAAAAGTACAGTTGTATCTGCTGAAGATAAGTGTTTTGATCTAAAAGGTAAATAAGATCTTCCAAGGAAAAACTAAAGAAGGATAATATTTTTTAGTGGTTGGTGTCCAATTTAAGTGCTTGGAAAGAGTCAAGCTTTACAAATATAGCAACTTATGAATCTTTCTTTTCCTGGCCATGGGGCCTGATAGATGATAGTTTATAGCTTGACCTTGAATTAGATTCTCATGCACCGCATCTATTTAACAGCCTTGAGGTACTTGGCCAGCTAAAAGTAGAAAGGCTTAGAGTTGGCTAGAAGGCTCTCTGGTGCACTCTTGGAACCTAATAATTCTAGCAGGAAGTCAACTTAAGACCATTCAAGCTTTAAGAAGTCTTACTAGTTCTAAGTACCATTAATGAGGGGAAGTTTACCCTAAGGAGAAACTTGGGATGGATTTTCCTTCCTCTTGCTCTCAAGGGACTCTAGAATGCTGAAATGTCAGGAACATTTTACTAGTGTTTTAGACAAAATTGCTTTGAGACACTCAAAAGTAATTTTCCAAATTATTATAATAAGGCCAGGTATGAGACATTTTTCCCTTGAACGATTTAGATTCAAGTATATGTTGAAAATAAAGCATTTCTCAAAAAGCTCCTAGACCTACATTCCTTGAATGATGTGGATTCTCAACAGTATACTTTTAGCCTTCACAGGAAGTGTTCTTTTTCTTTATGCCACATAACCAGTATTTCATCACTTTCAACTGTCCTCCGGGCCGCTGCTCTTTCTCCAGCACGCACTCTGTAATTTCTCAGCCTTTCTGACTGTATAGACCTGTCTCTTTTGTTTCATTCCTATATCAGAACTATATATTCTCTCATTCCTGGATACATTACTAAACTTCTTTCATAACCAAGGGATTGGGGAAGATACAAAGATTCTGAAGCATAATCTTTGCCCAGAAAAGAAAACTTGAAGTCTGAGAGGGGTTAAAAACACATAAACAATTTTCTATAATATAAAGCAAAGTATGTTCTCTGCTATAAGATTGCACAAGCAAAGTTGTATTGGAGAGGTGAAGCTATGACTTCCAGTCGGGAAGGAATTATGGTAAGGCATTGAAGCAAGGGCTTGAAAGTGAGGGGGATAGGGAATTCTGGCTTGGAATCAAAGCATGTCAATTGCTAACAATTCAATTTTACTTGAAGGCAGAAAAAAATAAAAGTAGAGAGCTCATGTAAAGGAGTATATTAGATGACAATCAAAAACCTTTTTGATGAGTGCTGTCCAGTTGAAACATAATGCAAGTTACAAATTTAATTTGTAATCTTCTAGTAGCCATATTAAAAACTGGCTTAAAAGCCGGGCATGGTGGTGCACACTTGTAATCCCAGTACTTGGGAGGCTGAGACCGGAGGATCTGGATTCACAGCCAGCCTCGGCTACTTAGTGAGGTCCTCTGCAACTTAGTGAGACTCTGTTTCAAAATATTGAATTAAAAAAATAGGGCTAGGGATGTAGCTCGGAGGTAGAATGCCCCTGGGTTCCATCCCCAGTACCACAAAAAAAAAAAACTAGAATAAAGTAGATTTAATTTTAATAATATATTTAATTTGACCCAATATATTATCATTATAATATGTAGTAAATATAAAATTTATTAAGGAGCTACTTACATCTTTTTTATTATATTGGGGATAGAATTCAGGGGCATTCTACCTCTAAGCTACACCCCCAGCCCTACTTTATTTTTATTTTGAAACAGGGTCTCGCTAGGTTGATGAGAGTCTCACTACTTGTTGAGGCTGTCCTTGAACCTGTGATCCTCTTGTCTCAGCCTCCCAAGTACTGGGATTACAGGTATGTGCTACCATGCCCTGTTTACATTTTCTTTTGCATACAAAGTTTTTGAATACCAGGGTGTCTTTTTTTTTTTTGGTACCAGGGGTTGAACCCAGAGACATTCTACCTCCAAGCTATGTCACAGCCCTTTTTATTTTTAATTTTGAGACAGGGTCTTGCCAAGTTGCTGAAGTTCTTGCTAAATTGCTGAGGCTGGCCACAAACCTGGAATCTTCCTGTCTCAGCCTCCCAAGTACCGGGATATAGACATGTGCCACCATGTCCAGGTCCAGTGTGTATTTTATACTTAAACATACACTGCAAAAAATAGGAACTATAGTATTAGCACATTATAAGCCAGCTCTTAAGCTCCACTTCACACAGGTTGACATGAAGAGCACCAGACAATATTTGTACTCAAATTGGGTTATGTTACAGGAGAGGACCCCTGAGCTTAGGGACTCTGAATCTTTTGTAATGGATTGGAAGAATTCCTATCTTTTGCTCAAGAAGGGAAACATTATCTCTGTCTTAGAAATATAGTCCAAAAAATATGGCAATCAGTGACTTGCTCCCAAGACATACAAAAACATGGGACATACCCATGGAGAGTTGTCTCCCAACAACTTCCAAGTTCTTACTTCTGTCATCTTCTTAATCTTTGTTTTATCAATTATTATCCATCCATGGAGGCCATTGAAGACTATTTGACTAGAAAATGCCTTCATGTAGTCAGAAGTATATTCTCCCTTCTTTGAATGCACTCCCTTTGTACTTCTTCAATTTACGTACCTTATAACATTTTTTACTATAGTCATTTAGTTAGCTAGATTTTTTTACAGTCAACCAGAATCATAATTTCTTGTTTTGGGGGATAATCTTACTCATTGAAAAGATACTCAATGAACATGTAAATTGTATAAAATCCAGTAGTTCTAATAAGAGGACTTTCCATGACAGATGTTCACTGTAGAAACAAATGCTGGCAAGCATGGAAGGAAAAGGAGCTCTTATCCACTGTTGGTACAATTGTAAATTAGTACAACAATTATGAAATTCAGTTTGGAGGTTCCTCCAAAAACTAGGAATGAAACCACCATATGACCCAGCTATACCACTCCTCAGTATCTTTCCTAAAGAACTAAACTCAGATTATGGTGATACATGCATGCATAACCATGTTTATAGCAGCACAATTCATAATAGCCAAATTATAGAACCAATCCAGATGTCCATCAACAGATGAATGGATAAAGAAAATGTGGTATATACACACAATGGAATTTTATTCCACCTGTCATTTGCAGGAAAATGGATGGAACTGGAGAATATTATGCTGAGATCAGCCAGTCTCAGAAAACCACGAGTGGTATGTTTCCTCTCATTTGTGGAAGCTAGAGAGACAGAAGGAAACATAAGGGACTTTAAATAATGCAAAGATAGATAGGTGGAGTAGTTTAAGGGGGTTAGGGGTAAGAGTTAGGGAGGGGAAGAGAAAGGCCTAGGGAAGGAAACAGTTCAAATAATATTGTGGCAATGTGTGAATGTATTATTACCAATCTTGCTAACTCATGTTTGGAGGGAAGAGGGGGAACAGGAAGGGATATAGAGGGAAATACATAAAGAACTGCATTCATATATGTTTTTAACACATGGAATTTCGCTATGGTGTATAATTTCAGTGCACCAATATATTGTGAACTAAAACTAAAAAAGAAACTGGCCCACCAGATTTCCCAACCTCAGTAAATTTGACTTGAAACTATGGAAAGAAAGAAGTGACCAAAAAGACTGAAAATTAAAAGATACATACACAGAGATGCACACATGAGACAAGATGGGGTCTTAATGAGAGCATGTATAAGACAGTTGTGAATGATTCAAAATCATGAGTAAGCATAAGCTATGACATAGAGAAAAGGGAAGAGTATGAAGTACCCAGTTAGTACTGGGGAGATAGGCATAAAGTTGCACAAGGAGGCAGAAATCTACTGAAAGAAGCCTAAACTAAGATTCTACTGCTGAAGAATTCAGAGTTGCCTTGAATTCTGAACCACTGACTTTTGTCATCATTTCAGTGATGTTCTTGGTTTTTCTCCATTCGGTTCTGCTCTTCCTTCTTGGCCTAAGACTCTTTCCTTATCTAAGAATCCTTTCCCCCTTATTCTTCTCATCACCACCATTATCCCCTCATTACTGAGACAACCTAAGTGAGACACTCCTTGGCAACTGAACAAGCATAGCATGGAAATAAATTGGACATAACCAGTGTTATACTGGCAAACATTGAACAACTGACTCTCAAAAGGAAGAGGACTCCAATTTGTAGTACTTAACAATTCTCATGGTGTAAATACTCCTACCAGGGCTGAGTTCAAGCTACCAACTTAACATTGCAGAATGATACAAAAGTGGAAAGTGCTAAGTTGACTCCTTTGAAGCTGTATGAATTTACTCCAGCACATCACTGGATGAACTGTTAAACCTCAGCATATAGATCTTGTTTTCTTATAAAATTCCAAATACTTTCTTAGCTATTACATTAAAATCCGATATTACTGGCATAGAGATATCACCCTTCCTACCCACGTCCCACTATTTTAGGCCAACTAAACAATTTATAGGACAATTTAACATCCTTTTATATTTTGGAAGATACACATTATTTTACAATCTTTTATTTCCTTCTAACTATATTCCCTTCATTTTTGCCATACTTTTGGTTAAATTCGAAATCACTTAGTGTGTTTTGAATTGCGACATTATAAAAGCTGCTTGACTTACTTTCAATTTGGAAGCCTTCAAATGAAACAAGAAAACCTGTAAGAACTTTAGTGCTGTAAAATTGCCCTACACTCTACACACTGATTTGAAATTATTGTGGTACTTTCCTTTTTGTTATAAGTGCTTCTCTTTATAAGTAGTGAGGACTCTGAACTTACAAAGTAGAAAATAATTTAAAATTATTGAAGTGCTTCAGGTTTTTAGGAGACCTTCATTCTTTCAAATTGGAATTCCAATTTGTGAAGTGCTCCAGTAATTTTAAATTGTGAATGCTATAGATCCAAGATTCTGGTTCAGAGTGCCTTACCAAAGTACTTATAAAACATTAAAAATCCTGAACTAATTCTCAGAGGACATAGTCATATTATTCATTTCTTTTTTTTCTGAATCAGCAACTAAGAATGAGCATAAATGATATATGCAAAGAATAAAAGTAGATTCATATTTTAATCTTCAATATAAAATCATACCTTTAAATTTTAATTTCTCTAAGACATATAAGTTTATTTCAGACTTTCTGAAATATACAGACTTGAAAAGATATGAGTAGAAATAAATTTCATAGGTATGAACAAACTCATTTTTAATGGAAGAAAATACCCTAAATATGATAGCTTATACCTTATAGATATAATAATATAAATAAAGTGTGTTCTTAATATTCCTCAAATTATACCAGTTATTATTATGAAATAATTAACTAACATAATATTTTTATACAAGTTGAAACAAAAATAACTTCTCCAGAGCTCAAGAGTGATGCCTCTAGAACATGTTGTGATATGTAGGCAAACGGGAGAATAAAACATTTTTAAATCTTCATAACTCAAATAACAATCGAGGCTGCTAATCTTTTATGCTTGTCTATCCAGGAAAGAAACAGATTCATCAATCTCATGGCACCACTGTCTCCTCATAGCTCTGGCAAGTCATGATTGAAATCAGTGATTCTTTGACAAAGAAATGGGTCCCCGTCTGCTGACTTCTAGTGCCATTCCCATCATGTGGTGTATCGATGGGCCTGACAGTTTACCTCTTCTCATGTGACTTGAGAAAACATGTGAGGTGTAGTTTTACTTTCCTCCAAACCCAAGTGGAAAGCAAACCACCAACATCATGGCCACTCTCATTGCCACAGAAAAGTAACAAGTTACAAATAATTTAAAAGAAAATAAATTAGAGAATACATCTAATTTGTTCATGTACCTTAGCTATACATGAAGTTTTTGTAATTTTCTGTCATATAGAATTTACCATCCCCAAACATATAAGACATGCAAAAGCAGCATTATTTTATTTTTAAAATTATAAACTGGCTTGGCATTATTATCTTCCTAAAGAATCTTGGCTTTTAAAAGACATTTCTTCCTATTTATTTCTTTTATAAAAAGTGGAGGGACAGATACATGGATCTGTGGAAAAGATAAAAGACACTTTCATATGAACCCAGAAGAAAAATTTCTAATGGGAGGGGAAATAATGTAAATAAGAATGCTCTGATATATATCCTTGTTATACTAAATTCATAATTTTCATGTTTGTTAGAATAGTGATAATATGCCCTATAATCACTTGCAGATTAGTCGAGAATTTGTTTTTAAAATGTCTGATTTTGAAGTTTTGGGTTTTTTCTGTAAATGCAAAGGAGGCAAAGCATGTTCCCTATATGGCAGTGACTTTATAAGAAAAAATAAGCATGTTGAGCAATCCATGCAGTATACAAACATAGAATTAGACTTGTCAAAGGGGTAACAGCCTTAGTTATCTTGATTTTTTAATATTCCATAAATCATTTTAGATAGTCTAAACTGGTATTACCCTTCAAATTGCTTCCTTACAAGAAAATAATATACATATAAAAAAGAGAAATAAATACGTCTTCACTTATGGGGCCATATTTAAGTTTAATGAAAATTAAAAAACCAATAGTTTTAGTATATCCACAACCTGCCTCATCAAACTCTAATATTGATAAAAGTAGAAGTAACCTAGCTGGAACAGAGAACAATATAGCATGAAAACTCTTCTTGCAGATTCACAGATGCTTATTCAGGGATCTATGATTTTAAAAAGTTCTGATCATGCCTTCCTTGGCAATGAGGCTCCTGGGAGAATATCCTTCATGAAAGGAAAACTACTACGTAACCGAAGCACAAGGTGAGACCAGATCCAGGAACATTTTCACACAGAACAGAACATGGCAGATTGGTACAAATACTAGCGTACTTTTTCTTAGAACTGCTGCTTTCAGTTTATCTATCTCTATTCACACTGTATGCCCTCTGAATAGTGAAATGCTTTCTGAACTTTTAAAGGACCACATTCATTCTTATCACTTTTACAAGGAACATACAGTTGATCTTATGTTTCAGAATGCTCTATTTAGGTCTCCATTCATGTAATTGAAGGAAATAAAATATGTGTATGCACCTTATCTTTCAAAGGCAGGACCTACTTATCATTGACTTTTAAGTTTGCAAAGAATACAAGATGACTTCTATATGCTCTGAGGAGCAATTTGCATATGGTGAATTCCCAAATGTTAAATGACAGCCTTCCCAAGAATCTGACATCTAATGCATTTTGAATTTATATTTCCAATAAAATATCTGTGTGGTCTCTTTTTTAGTTGCAAACACATCAGGTCAGCATAAGCCAAAAGGACCAAAGCAATCCAACTGAGGAAAAGAAAAGAAATTAAAACTCCAGATTTAAAAACACAAGTAATGTACTTGTGTGTGTGTTGTGAGGGCAGGTGCTGGTCATCTATCAACCTTATTGAAGATTTTTGCCCACATTAAGAATTAAGGAAAGCCTACTTGGAGGAATAAAAGAAACTTGGTATGCTCCACTGGGCATTCAAGTAGCTCTTCAAATATACCACCAGTGAAACAGCAAAAAACAGTCAGGTAGCCTGGCCTGCAACTCTTTACTGATTAAATAGAACTTTAAAGTTTATTGTTGTCCTTGGACAGAACTAGACAAAAAAGCACTATGTTTTTTATATTAAAAGTAATAGGCCTAGCTGGGTGCAATGGCACACACTTGTATCCCAGCTACTCAGGAGGCTAAGGCAGGAGGATCACAAGTTCAAGGGCAACCTTGGCAACTTAGTGACACCCCACATCAAAATAAGAATAGAAAGGGCTACAATGTAGCTCAATGATAAAGCACCACTAGGTTCAATACCTGGTACAAAAAAGAAAAATGTTATGGAACTAAACACATTTTATTCATCTTTTTTATAGAAGTATCAGTAGAAGGCAGCATTGATTTTGTTGCCATTCAGAAACTTGTAAACTGTGGTAAAGATAGGATACAAACTTACTTCAACTAAAGCCCCCTCCTCCATCATCACCAATCCAATTTAGTCCCTGGCAGGCCAGAACAAGAATATAACTACCACAAAAGCAGCAAATCTGTCTTCTTGTCATTATATCTCCAGCACCTATTGAAAAAAATTTTTAAATGTCTGGTATGTATTAAAAGCTCAGTCACTATTTTTAAATATAGATATGAATGATATGAACAAATCAAAAGTTTAAAACAGAATAAACTGGAATCTCTAAGTTCATCAACCTTGAACTGAAATTCTGTTCCTCAAATCTACTTTTCAGACCTATAGCAAAACCAAACTGAATTTCTGTCTATAAAAGTATGAAAAGTCAGAACCAATGTCTGAATATGTATATGTATGTATCTGTGTGTACATATTTTTCTTTTTTTTTTTTTGCCTAATGGTGCACACCTGTAATCCCAGTACTTGGGAGACTGAGACAGGAGGATCGCAAGTTCGCAGTCAGCCTCAGCAACTTGGTGAGGCCTTCTGCAACTTAATGAGACGCTGTTTCAAAATAAAGAATAAAATAGGACTGGGAGTATAGCTCAGAGGTAGAATGCCCCTGGGTTCAATCCCCAGTACCACAAAAAAAGTATGAAAAGTCAGAACCAATGTTGTGCCAATTGCTTAGGCTTGTAATCCCATGTGTACTTTTTTTTTTTTTTTTTTTGCGGTACCGGGGATTGAACCCAGGGGCGTTCTACCTCCGTGCTACACCCCGGCCCTATTTTGTATACTTTATTTTGAAACCGGGTCTCATGGAGGGCCCATGTGTACTTGCAGCAATATTTTTTTAAAAGAAGGTATACAGCTGAATTTATTCTTCAATATCTAGGTTAAGCTGTGACACAATAATTAAGATGACAAATGTAATGTTTGGAATGAGATTATTGTTGATTTCACTTGTTTTCTTTTTTCTTTTTTTCTTTTTTTTTTTGTGTGTATGTGTATGTATGGTACTAGGGATTGAACCCAGGGGCATTCTATCTATGAACTACACCCCCAGCCCAATTTTATTTTTTACTTTGAAACAGGGTCTCACTAAGTTGCAGAGTCCCTCATTGTTTTCCAAAATCATAAGTGTAATGGTTTTGGGTGTTTGTGTTGCCCACCAGGTCGCGAGTTCTTTCCCTCCGCAGTTAAAGAATTAATCACCAGGGGACAATACAAACGTAAGAGAGAGAGGAAGAAAAAGAAGAAGAGCCCCCTCCAACAGAAAAGCAGTTTATATAGATTTTTCCCATCCCTTTCCTTTAGCCTTTCCTTTGCTTATGCCAGCATAAAATACAGGTGTTCTCTTAGCCAGCTTTGTCAACACCCTCATGCAAGAATATGCCTGCGGCCTTCTGAGTTTTAACATTTTTATTTTTGTTACCAAATTCATCAATAGGGTAGTTTCATTCCTTAGCTTGTTCTTTGTGTTCTTTGTTCTGATTATCACCCGTGACTACATGAGAAGATGCCTAGTCTTCTTTGTTAATTCTATAACTTCTCTGTAGGTCTGTAACTTTTATGTTTTAACTTTTATCTCTTTTATGCTGACAGGCAGTTCTCTGCTTGCTTGTGGGACAGGGAAGTGAAGCAAACTGATTTAACCCTTCAGAACGTTTGCCCTGCTTTGGACAGGGAATAGAATAAAATCAGTTTATCACTCCCGTACCAATAAGGATCCCAGAAACAATACAGTATTTACATTAGCACTGTGTATTTTATAGTCCACGTGTGTATATTTGGAGTGGTGAGGGAGTGAGAATGAGAGAGAATATAATTATTTTTGCTTTTAAAAATAACTAACTAATTAAAATAACAATCTTAAAATGAAGATGTTTACCTATATTAGATCTGAAGTCTCAAGGGCCAGAGATAAGTTTTGCCAGATATGAGGCTTTGGATGATAACTGCTTTTGTTTGTATGAGGCTGCCTGATGATCTACTAAAATTACAATAGAACATCTGTATAGTGATAGTATCTGACAGGACTAATATATGATAGCTTATATTAGATTATATCTTCATTGAATGATGTTTTCATCTTTAAAATGAAATTCTGTGACTCATGTAATATTCAAATTCAGGAAGTAATATACCATCAGTAATAAATTTTATGTACTGCTATTCATAATGTGGCTTATCATTCCCTTTGAAGTTGTTACCTAGTGAACTTTGTTTCCTGGAGCTTAGCCAACTTAAAAGTAGAATGAAAATCAGTTACTTCTGCTTCAACACAAATCAAAGAAGGGTATTTTCTAGTTAGGTGTTCTATACATGAGGACTTTTAAAAGCCCATCTTCCTGTGACATTTCCCCAGCTCCTGACAGCAGGCACATGTGAGGAGGAAAGCAGCTGCAGATCCCAGGCACGCCAGACATTGGCTGCTCCCCAGGTTCTGCTTGCCCACAGAGCCCCACAGTCGGCCTGTGTGGAGGAGGACCTGGAGGCCCCAGTCCCTTTGATTTGAGGTCATTCAGAAAATAAATTACTGTGGCTTGTCCTTGGATGACTAGACTGTTGGTAGCTAAATGCACTTGTTCTTTGCAGAAATCATGTTCAGATGTGATTTCTTTTGTAAAAGACCCTTTTTCTCAAATTTTTATTTGCAGATAGCTATTATGTGATTAATATTGCCTTGTTTTAGGACTGGAGATTGGAGTGAGCTACAGATTCAAGAAATGATCATTCTGAGCTGGGCATGGTGGTGCACGCCCCAAATCCCAGCATTTGGGAGACTAAGGAGGATCACAGGTTTGAGGACAGCCTTGACAACTTAGTAAGGCTCTCAACATAGGGTCTAGCGAGACCCTATGTCAGAATGAAAAATAAAAGGGCCTGGGGGTGTAGCTTGGAGGCAGAATGTGCCTGGGTTCAATCCCTAGTACCACAAAAAAGAGAAGAGAAGAGAAGAGGAGAGGGGAGGGGAGGGGAGAGGATGGGAGGGGATGGGAGGGGAGGGGAGGGGAGGGAGAGAGAGAGAGAGAGAGAGGGAAAGAAAGAAGAAAGAAAGAGAGAGAGAGAGGGAAAGAAAGAAAGAAAGAAAGAAAGAAAGAAAGAAAGAAAGAAAGAAAGAAAGAGAAAGAAAGAAAGAAAGAAAGAAAGAAAGAAAGAAAGAAAGAAAGAAAGAAAGAAAGAGAAAGAGAGAGAGAGAGAGGGAGGGAGGGAGGGAGGGAAAGAATCATTCTGGTAAAACTAAAAGGCTACTTTTGTTGCTATTGCTGTTGGTTTAAAAAATAAAGGAATATTCCCATGAAATGCCTGTTTTTGTACTGGGAGTTGTTATCTAAAATATATTTTTAAGGCCATTTTCATTAGGTCTCCTTCCTAGAGCTTCTCGTTAATGAGTTTATGTTTCATGACTTTCTACAACAGATACATTTTTTTGTACCTATGCATGTGCAAGGTCTTCAGAAAAAAAGATGAAAAACCATGCAACTCACTTTCAAACATCTATGTGTCTGGGTTTAATAAATTTTAAAAATCTTTTTTAATTGTAACAGGCAAATCTGGAATGTGTATACCTAGAGAAACCATTTGTCTCAATGGATTTTGACTGGGCTCCACAAAGAAGTGAAATTTAAATATAAATGTCTCTTCATATTAGTAAAATTAAGTTTTACTACATATCTGCAGTAAGATAACATAACATTACAGATGCACTTTGGTATTTTACAGTAAAAAATAAAATTTTAAATTTAATTGAAAAGGAAGTATTTAAGCTGGGCGTGGTGGTGCATGCTTGTAATCCCAGTACTTGGGAGGCAGAGACCGGTGGATCCGGGTTCACGGCCAGCCTCAGCTACTTAGTGAGGCCCTCCGCAACTTCGTGAGACCCAGTTTCAAAATGAAGGATAAAAAATAGGGCCGGGGGTGTACCTTGGAGGTAGAACGCCCCTGAGTTCAATCCCCGGTACCACAAAAAAACAAAAAACAAAAAAAAAAAAGAAAAGAAAAGGAAGTATTTCTATGTTCTTCCTCCACATAGTCACTCTGTGAATAGATATCCACTGATTTTTCTTCCAGAACACTGAATATTTTGCCTAAAAATGGAAGCCAAACTACAGTTTAACAATTTGGAGATAAAACATGAAACTATTAAATTAAATTGATTAATAACATATTTTCTGTGATGCATACAGAATTGGGACTTGAATGGTTCATCAATATTTGTTCTGGTACTTCAGATCAATTGCTTTGGGAACTAGTCACCCAAGACTTATTACCAGCTCAAGTATATTTTGGTGTTTGCATTATACCAGCACTTTCTATGCTGACAATTCCTACTATGGTTTGTCCTCAGTGGCACTACTACATGTTAAAGATTTTGCATTATCAAGGAAAGATTTCAGGATTCACTATTGACACAGCACAAGAAGAGGCATAAACATCTTTTGTTATTGCTTTGTTACGAATGTTATGGCATTATTAATGAGACTATAATCACAGTCTACACAAATTAACATTCACATTCATTTCTGTGGAAGAGAATTCTATCTGGTAAAAATGCCATCTAGTTCAATATGACTCTCCTTAGGGAATTTCTTGGAATTATAAATAGGCACATCTATTATAATTTAGTCAAATTTCTTCTAACATGAGTCAGCAGTTGACCTTAGATGGCTCATCAATAAAATTTCAGTCTCTTTACTTTGTAAGATATATACAGCATACAGAATTTTATTTATGAATATCATCTAACTTTATTTTAATATAGAAAGGTCCTTTGTAGAATATAATAGTAATATTGTCTTGTATCTCTATGTTGCTGATGAGTTTACAAAATGCTTTCATAGCCAGGCGTGGTGGCGCACGTTTGTAATCCCAGTACTTGGGAGGCTGAGACAGGAGGATCGCAGGTTCGTGGCCAGTCTCAGCTACTTAGTGAGGCCCTCTGCAACTTAGTGAGACCCTGTTTCAAATTAAAGAATAAAAAATAGGGCTGGAAGTGAAGCTCAGAGGTAGAATGCCTCTAGGTCCAATCCCCAGTATCGCAAAAAAAAAAAAAAAATGCTTTCATATCCTTAACCACATCTGATCCTCTCAACAAGTATTACTACACTTTGGAAGTGAAATAGCAGCTCCCAAGTATTATGACTCTTGCTAAGAATGGAACCCATGGCTTCTCACTCTTACTAAAATGGTTTTGCACACCACCTTGTTGCTTCTACTTATAAGCAGTCTCAATTAATAACAGCTTACTGGTAGAACATTTGGCTGATATGTAAGAGACCCTGGGTTTGATACCCAGCACCATAAAATAAACAAATAAATAATGGGTGTAGCCATTATATGAAGTCCATGAAAACAATAGAAATATAAACGGATACATCTTTTGTTGGCAAGAACTAATACAATCATTGTATTTGTTCTTTAATTAGCATTAGTATTACAAAATAAAATTATTCAATTCTAGTAGGTGAAATATATTACTCAAATATATTACTTTTATATGATTCATAATAATAGTAATATTATTTATACTTTGTGGTTGTATAACAAATATGCTTTAACATGTTATCTGAAATAGTTATTTTGTGCTTCTTTTAACTTGTTATATAAAGTCTAATGGAGGAAACTTTGGGGATTCCAAACCCTGAGAAGAGAGGTGCACTTGAAATATGTCTTAGTTGACTTGTCAGATATTTGTTGACTGCCTACTATGTGCCATTCAGCTGGTCATGTGCCAGGGATACAGCTGTGTTCCTGGCTGGGATAGAGAAATTTAGATTAAGTGGGGACAGATGGGAAAACAATTACACAAGTAAAGAAGTCATTTCAATACACTGAGTATAATGATTGGATGGTACAAGATTAGAGGGTTGGAAAGAAGGATACAAGCATGCCTGGGGCAACTACAAGCTGGATGTTTCTTTAAGTCTAGAGTAGTGAATTAAAAAGTAGATTGAGGGAGTGAGGGAAGGACAATTTGGCAGGCAAAGTCCTGGTGATCTAATAATCTTACCCTTAATCCTTACCCTTGTGAATTTTAGCCAATGCTTGTTCTTTCATCTATTGTATAAGATGGCAAAATGGTTCTAAAATTTTATGTGTATAGGGCAGATCTCTTGTGAGATTTTGCTTACATCTTGGTTTTTGTTTGTTTGTTTGTTTGTTTTGGTACTAAGGGTTGAACCCAGGGGTGTTTTACCTCTGAGCTATACCCCCAGCCCTATTTGTTTTTATTTTGAAACAGGGTCTCACTAAGTTGCTGAGGCTGGTCTCAAACCTCAGAACCTCACAAGTGCTGGGATTACAGGCATGTGCCACCACACCCAGCTTCTTGCTTACATCTTAAGCATTATAAAACTAATCTATACTTTTATTCATTAAACAAATGTTTTGAGGCTCTATTATATTATATTCTACGTTAAAATAGATGGAAGAGATGCAACCATGAATAAGATAAACACATCCCAGCTCACAGCTTTTATCAGTGTTTATCATAATTCCACTGCTGACTACAAGATTTTGTTAAAAGTTACATTATTTAGGGGGAAGAATAAAATTGGCTAAGTTGTCATTTTCCTAATACTTATATGACATGAGGTTGATGGATATACTTTTTTTTTTTTACTTTTCAATATAATGAGTCCTTACTATCAAGGCAAGTTACCTTAAACTGTGTTTCCTTTGCTTTTAAGTTAAGACTTGGACTCAGATTCTGATATGGAGGACTCTGCCAGTTTTTCACCAAGACTAGCTGCTTCTGTCTTCCTTGTTCCTCTCATCCCATTCCATCCCACAACCAATTTCACCCTCCAGGGACAGTCCTGCCCTCCTTGGAGGGCAGTCCATCTTCGGCCAGTTCCCTTCTTCCTCTCAAAGATTAGGCAGGCGTGATAAGAGAAAAGGAAAAGGCTAGACTGCAAGTACTTTCCAGCAAGAAAAAAATAATTGAAAAGACATAGCACAAATTAAGAGAACATTTTTTCAGGACTTGAACTACAAGAAATCGAGTCCAGTCAGAAAAAGAAAATAGAGCCAGGACAAAGACATGGAGCTCTAACTTTGCTCCCTGCTACCAGTGTTCATTTCCCCTTCTCCAGGACCACTGTATCCCTCTTCTGTCATTCCATCCATATACTCATTTTCATAGTTTCTTTCTCAGTGTCTTTCCTACCCTTCTTACCTCTCTTTGTAAATCTTCAAACTAGTGAGTTCCATCTCAGATATTTTTTTTCTCTCTCTCTTATTTCTCTGTTAACCTCTGGGTTTCTAGGTTTGCCATAAACAAAATAAATTTAGATTCATTCTAATTTGTTAAAGGTAATTCATATGACAGATGGTGATGGAAATGGAAAGGAATCTTACCCAAAATCAAAGAGCAATAGGCAAAAGCATCACCAAATAGACCAGAACTGAGAGTGTGTGGGGTTTTACTTAACTGTGCCTCATACAGCAGGTAGAACAGCATGGTGCTCTCCACAGAAGACTCACACATTTTGGGTAACAATGATACTGGCCAGGTTATAGCATTGCTGAGGAGGTCTTTATCATTGAAGATGGGTGCTCCAACTACAGGCTTTTCAGAATTTTTCAGATCGGCAGAATTTCCTAATGCGTCTCTGGTTCCTTCTTGATAAGGTAGCTTAAGGCAAAGTGAATTAGTTGTGAGATCCATTCTCTGTTGCTAGCAAGTTTTTGATTGTGTGAGAATGAGCCTGGAACTGAGTTATGTTGGCTTCTAGACCTCGTTGTATTACAAATATGATGGTAATCGAATTACTTAGCCTCTAGTAAAGTTAGGATCTTAACCTTAATTAAGGGATTTTGGTGCTCAGAAAAAGAACTTTATTGTTGTTAGAGGCTACAGTACTTCATGTATAAAGTGAGGCTTCTGGGCGGGTACAGTGGTGCATGCCTGTACTTTCAGCACTTGGGAGGCTGAGACAGGAGGATCACACGTTCCAGGTCAGCCTCACCAACTTAGCGAGACACCCAGCAACTCAACATGACCCTGTTTAAAAATAAAAAATAAAAAGTACTGAAGTTGTAGCTGAGAAGTAAAATACCCCTGGGTTCAATCCCCTGTACCAAAAAAGAGATAAGAGTGAGGCTTCTGGGGCTACACTATCTGGGTTAGAGACCAACTATAAGCTTATTGGCTGTGTGACCTTTAGCGTTTAGTATCTCTTATCTCAGTGCAGTAAAGTATAATAATACAAGATTATAAAGTTTTAATGTGCTACTACATATAAAGTTCTGAGCACAGTACCCAGAACATAGCACATACTCAAATAAATATAAGCCTCTGTCGGGTGTGGTGGCGCACGCATATAATCCCAGTACTTGTGAGGCTGAGACAGGAGGATCACAAGTTGTAGGCCAGCCTCAGCACCTTTAGTGAGACCCTGTTTCAAAATAAAAGATGAAAGGGGCTAGGTAGAATGCTCCTGATTCAAACCCCAACACCAAATAAATTAATAAATGTAAGCTGCTAATGTTTTTTATTTACTTTGTGAACAAATGTCTAGAGAAGGGTATGCATTTGTAGAGAAGTTGGAGTCAGCAGACACAGTGGTCCCACTACTGCTGAGCAGAAAGATTCCCCAAATGTCCTTGGAGTTAGAGGACAAACCTCCTCACCTCTCACTGGCTCTTTATGGGAACATCAGACTTGAACTGTTTCAGTATTCCAAATTTCATTAGTGGAACTATTTCAAAGCTGTACAAATTGCAGATGCTAGTCCCCAAAATTTAAGACACTGGCTAAAACTTCATAGAGTATGAAGCATTTGAAAGCCCCAGTTTTACCATTATTCATTATTCTCTTGTTTGGTTTGGTGTTTTTGGTACTGGGGGTTGAACACAGGGGCATTCTACCTCAACGCTACACCCTTAGCACCCTTAGCCCTTTTTTTAATTTTGAAACAAGATCTCACTAACTTGCTGAATTGCTGAGGCTAGCCTGGAACTTGCGATCCTCCTATCTCAGCCTCACACGTACAGGCATTACAGGCATATGCCACCAAGGCTGGCTTATTCTCTCTTTCTTCTTCCCACACCTTGTTAGTAAATACTCTGAGTGAAATCAGTTTTCCACTTACTGGTTTTACATTTGAAGAAACCAATACACAGAGGTATATATATAAGTGATAGAACAGAGTCCTCGCTGTACTAGCAGTCCCTGCTTCTCTCTCTCTGGCCTATACCACCTTTCTAGACAACAATTTAAATTAACTCCTGTTTTATTTATTCTTCATAAATCATAAATATGTCATAGAAAGGTCTTATTTATATTTTGAAATTTTAAGTTTAAAAAACAATTATTGATTTCAAAGAAAAAATGAGCCGGGCGTGGTGGCGCACGCTTGTAATCCCAGTACTTGGGAGGCTGAGACAGGAGGATCCGGGTTCCCGGCCAGCCTCAGCTACTTAGTGAGGCCCTCCGCAACTTAGTTTCAAAATAAAGAATAAAAAACAGGACTGGGGGTGTAGTTCAGAGGTAGAATGCCCCTGGGTTCAATCCCCAGTACTGCAAAAAAAAAAAGAAAGAAAAAATGAATGTTATACTGATAAAAGTTGCACATTGCCTTGAGAATGTCAAATTACTTCTAAATAAAGGTTTATTTATTAAAAAGTTTTTTACTTAAAAGTCTAAATAAAGCCGGGCATGGTGGCGCACACTTGTAATCCCAGTATTTGGGAGGCAGAGACCGGAGGATCGGGGTTTGTGGCCAGTCTCAGCTACTTAGTGAGACTCTCTGCAACTTCGTGAGACCCGGTTTCAAAATAAAGTATAGAAAACAGGGCCGGGGGTGTAGCTTGGAGGTAGAACGCCCCTGAGTTCAATCCCCGGTACCGCAAAAAAAAACTCTAAATAAAATCTTGTGATTTTGTTTGTTTGTTTGTTTGTTTGTTTGCTTGCTTTTTGCCGAACTAGGGATTGAACCCAGGGGCATTCTACCTCCAAGCTACACCCCCAGCCCTATTTATTTTTATTCTTTATTTTGTAACAGAGTTTCACTAAGTTGCAGAGGGCCTCACTACATAGCTGAGGCTGGACCTGAACCCAGATCCTCCCATGTACTGGGATTACAAGCGTATGCCACCATGCCCAGCATGATGTTTGTGATGTAATGCACAGGTGCATAAAATCTAAAGTTTTGCATAATAAAAATCTCTCTTCCTAATTTCATGTGAATTGGAGTTCCAATGAGAGTCCCATGTAACAATCGGCCCAGCATGCCAATCTGCATAAAATGTCAAACAGGTCAACATTACTGTATGGCTTGGGCCGAAATAACAAAGTACCAGAGACTGGGTAGGTCAAAGAACAGAAATGTATTTTCTCACACTTCTGAAGCTTACAAGTTCAAAATCAAGGTGTCAGCAGGTGTGGTTTTTCCTCCAGCCTCTTTCCTTCGCAGGTGGCTGGCTTCTCACTGTGTCCTCACCTGGCCCTTCTCTGTGGATGCATCCTAATGTCTGTCCCTCTTTGAGTGTGTATGTGGTGCTGGGAATTGAACCCAAGTTCATTATTCTACCTTTGAGCTACACTCCAGCCTTAGCCCTATTTTACTTTTTATTTGGAAACAGGGTCTCACTAAGTTGCTGAGGCTGGCTTTGAACTTGTGATCCTCCTGTCATGCCTCCCAAGTACTGGGATTACAGATGTGTGCCACCACACCTGGCTCTGTCCCTCTTCTTAAAAGGACACCAGTCCGTATTGGATTAGGGTCCTTTCTCATTTTAACTTAATTACCTCTTTAATAATCTTATTTCTGAACACGGTTACATTCTGAGGTACTGGAGATTGGGATTTTAATGCATGAATTTTAGGGGAACATGATTCAGTTCATAACACTTACATATAAGGTCTCTGCTAATTTTTAAAAATTTTTTATTGGTGCATTGTAATCATACATCATGATGAAGTTCAAAGTGACAGAGACATACATGCACACAGCACTCGGTGAACCTCCCCCAGGTCCCACCCTGCTCCGTCACCCTCCCTGTGCACAACATTGAGATTGGCATTGGTATTTTTTTTAATTTAAAGAGGTAATCCCTTGGTTTATCACAAAGGGAAATTTACAGTCTAATGGAGGGAAGCATGGCATAGTGCAAGGGCCATAGGATTTAGGGTCAGAGATCTGAATTGAATGCATTATTGCAGGCAAGTTATTTTTACCTCTCAGAGCTGCAATATTTCATCTGCAACCTGGAGTGAATACTACTACCCTGCTAAGTTGTGTGAGATTTATAAATAATTACACTTAGCACTCTGTCAGCCATATCCATATGTGTAAGTATGGGTGTCAAATAGGGCTTATTATTGTATTGTTAATATTAATATTATATACACTTGGTATTCTTTGAGTACAAGACAAAAAATACAAGATCAAAATTCTGCTAGTATATTTTAGTCTAACTTTTACTGGCAGCATAATATTCTGTACTTTTATATTAAATAGTTGTTATTCAACTAGCTTGTCATTTTCTCAAAAACAAAAGTATTTTAACAAATTTGTGTGTTTTATACTTGGTTTATAATGTTACATATATATGTTAATTTGAGTAATGTGATTTGTGTTTTTTCTAAAACACAAATCTTACATGATAAACCAACCTTTGTGATAAACAAAGGAATTACCTCTAAACAAAAGAGGTCTACATTTTCAAAGCAAAGTACCTTTTTTGTACTTTTATTGGTGTATTGGAGTCTTACATCACAGTGAATATCAATTTGATGTTAACATACATGCACACAGCTCTTAGTGTCCCCCCCGCCTCCCCCCATCCTTATGAAGTACCAAGAATGATGTTGGTTTATTCTCACATGTACATATTGTTCATGATAGTAATTCCACTGATTCGCTTCTTTCTTGCCCTTCCCCTTCCCTTGTACCACTTCCCTTGCCCCACTGAGGGTTCTCTATTATCAACCAGAGTCCCTTGTGTGTCCCCACTACTCCCTAGGTTGCACATATTAATGAAAACATATGTATAGCCGGATCATATGGTGGATCCATTCCCAGTTTTCTGAGGAATCTCCACACTGATCTCCATAGTGGTTGAACTAGTTTGCAATCCCACCAACAGTGTAGAAGAGTCCCAATTTCCCCACATCCTCACCAACATTTGTTGATTGACTTCTTAATGATTGCCATTCTAATTGGGGTTAGATGAAATCTTAGAGAAGTTTTTGATTTGCATCTCCCTGATTGCTAATGATGTTGAACATTTTTTCATGTATTTATTGACCATTTGTATCTCTTCTTTCGTGACTTGTCTATTCATTTCAGTTGCCCACTTCTTGATCGGATTGTTTGTTTTCTTAGTGTAAAGTCTTTTAAGTTCTTTGTATATCCTAGATATTAGACCTCTGTCAGAGGGATAGCTTGCAAAGATCTTCTCCCATTCCGTAGGCTTTCTCTTTAGGCTCTTGATGGTTTCCTTTGATGAGCAGAAGCTTTGTAGTTTAATGCTATCCTACTTATTAATTCTTGTTTTAATTTCCTGTGCTTTGGAGGTCTTGTTGAGGAAGTTTCTACCTGTGCCTATATGATGGAGTGTTGAACCTATGCCTTCTTCTAATAATTTCACAGTCTCTGGTCTAACTTCCAGTCTTTGATCCATCTCAAGTTGACTCCTGTGCAGGGTGAGAGGTAAGGATTTAGTTCCATTGTTCTACAGGTAGATAACCAGTTTTCCCAGCACCATTTGTTGAAAAGACTGTCCTTTCTCCAACATATGTGTGTAGCACCTTTGTCGAAAATCAATTGACTATAAGTTTGTGAACTTGTTTCTGTATCTTCTATTCTGTTCCACTGGTCTATGTGTCTGTTTTTGTGCCAATACCATGCTGATTTTATTACTATAGCTCTGTAGTACAATTTGAAGTCAGGAATTGTTATGTCTCCTGCATGGTTCTTATTGCTGAGAATTGCTTTGACTATTCCGGGTCTTTTGTTTCTCCATATAAAATTAATGACTGATTTTTCTAGATCTGTGAAAAATGATGTTGGTATTTTGATAGGGATTGCATTGATTCTGTAGATCATTTTTGGCAGAATGGCCATTTTGATAATATTTACTGTGCCTATCCAAGAGCAGGGGAGATCTCTCCATCTTCTAAGATCTTCGATTTCTTTCTTCAGTGTTCTATAGTTTTCATTGTAAAGGTCTTTTACCTCTTTGGTTAAGTTTATTCCTAGGTATTTGATTGGTTCTGAAGTTACTGTGAATGGAATTGTTTTCTGGATTTCTTTTTTTTTTTTTTTTTTTTTTTTT
>PVJS01034100.1:0-21766 GCA_004027185.1 Glis glis | reverse complement strand
AAAAAAAAAAAAAAAATAGGGCCGGGGGTGTAGCTCGGAGGTAAAACGCCCCTGGGTTCAATCCCCGGTACTGCAAAAATAAATAAATAAAAATAAAATAATGTTTAGAAAAAAAACAAAACAAAACAAGAGGGCTGGGGATGTAGATCAGTGGTAGAGCACTTGTCTAGAATATGTGAGGCCCTGGGTTCAATGCCAGGAATAAAGTGAGGCTGGATGCTGAGGCCGTGGGTCCAGCCCCCCCAGGATGTGTGTGTGTGTGTGTGTGTGTGTGTGTGTGTGTGTGTTACTGGGGATTGAACCCAGGGGCATTCTACCTCCGAGCTCCACCCCCAGCCCTATTTTTTATTCTTTATTTTGAAACAGGGTCTCACTAAGTTCCGGAGGGCCTCACTAAGTATCTGAGGCTGGCCGCGAACCCAGATCCTCCTGTCTCCGCCTCCCAAGTACTGGGATTACAAGTGTGCACCACCACGCCTGGCTATTTTATTTTATTTTTTAAAAAATATGGAACGCAGGCCGGGTGTGGTGGCTTACGCTTGTAATTCCAGTACTTGGGAGGCTGAGACCGGAGAACCACAGGTTCGGGGCCAGCCCCATCAACTTGTGAGGCCCTCCACAACTTAGTGAGACCCTGTTTCAAAATAAAGAATAAAATAGGGCTGGGGGTGTAGCTCAGAGGTAGAACGCCCCTGGGTTCAATCCCGAGTACCACAAAAAAAAAATATATATATATATATATGAAACGTGGGATTAAAGATGGTGGGATAGAGGGAGACAGCATCCTTTAGGCGCTCCGAGACTCGGAACTCAACCAGCGGGAAGACTGCTTTTTGACAAGGAAAGAAAAGTCGCCAAAACTCAACGAAACAATGACAGTTGAAACGCAGTGGAATAGGAGGCAGCAGAGAGAGCAGAGGACTGTAAAGAGCTCCACGCATCTGACCTGGTAAGCAGAGAGCAGCGGCGGTGGCACCATCTTGGATGCCGTGCCGGCACCGTGGCTCCCAGAGACCTCCAGCAAAGAGGCAGCAGATCCCTGTGAAGCGAGCGACTACAGACCATCATCAAAAGCAGTCAACTCCTGAAGGATGGAGACGACTACAAGAAGCAGGCTGCGTGCTCTGCTTCCGCAGCGAGAGAGGGGAGGAGAGACAAGGATGATGTAGCCCTGCCCAGGAGCAGTCCAGCATGGAGGTCATGAGCGGATGAGCCATGACCCCTCCCTGGAGCACCCCAGCATTGAGGACAGAGCGGGTGAGCCACAGCCCCCCTGGAGGACACGGGCAGGTGATGGAGAAAACCTCAGATGAGTATAGAAGGCCATATAACTGAAGAAGATGGAGGGGAGACGAGGGAAATGCCCTAATGCACAGGATGTACATACACAAATATATCAAAGTCAACTACTATGCTGAGCACGGGAAGGAGGGAGGGGGGAGGGAATAGGGGTAGGAATTGGGGGAGGGCTAACTGACCGATGTGTGCATGTATACTTCTACCATCCTGAAACCCATCAAGTTGTATGATTACAAGGTACCAATGAAAAAAAAATATATGGAACGCTTCACAAATTTGCACATCATCCTTGCACAGGAGCCATGCTAATCTTCTTTGTTTCGTTCCAGTTTTTTAGTATATGTGCTGCCGAAGTGAGCACCCTATTTTATTTATTTATTTATTTATTATTTATTTATTTATTTATTTATTTTTTTGCAGTACCGGGGATTGAACCCAGGGGCATTCTACCTCTGCGCTACACCCCCGGCCCTATTTTTTTATACTTTATTTTGAAACCGGGTCTCACGAAGTTGCAGAGAGCCTCACTAGGTAGAGAGAGAGAGAGACAGGGAGAGAGAGAGAGAGAGAGAGAGCAAGCTGAGGCTGGCCGCGAACCCGGATCCTCCAGTCTCTGCCTCCCAAAGTACTGGGATTACAAGCATGTGCCACCATGCCCAGCGGCTTATTTTGAAACAGGGTCTAAGTAGCTGAGGCTGGCCATGAACTGGCGATCCTTCTGTCTCAGCCTCCCAAATACTGGGATTACAAGTGTGCACCACCACGCCCAGCTGTTTGTTTTCTTTTTTGAAAAAATTAAGCCATGCCCTCTTAACATATTTTTTCTGTAACAGCTAACCCTGAAGTCTTGTCAGTAGAGGGTGATGAGGGTGAGACACTGTAGGAAGAAATGAGTTTTCCTTCCTTGTCCATGGGCTCCCTCAGCAGGTCCTATAGCACTCTGAGCTTCTCCAGTGCCTGGCTTCTGCAGTGCATGGTGCCAGCAGCATCCAGAAGTCATCAACATCCTCATCACCATCTTTGGGTGAAAGTACCCCTGGTGAACAGTCTTCCTAGCACCCCAGAGGGTCAATTTCTAGCAAGTTCCATTGGCAAGTTTCCAGCAAGTTTCTTTCCACTAGTACAAGGTTACCTTAGTCAATGAGTGGCTCTACACTCCTGTTCACCCACCAGTGGCTCTCATATCTCCCTGGAAGAACAGTTAATTTGCCCTGGATCACAGGGTATAAAACTCCACTTCCCATGGGTGCAGCCTGGGCAAGCACCAATCTCAACCCTCCTTCATAACAAAAATACAAGTGACATTTCACATTGTATCTAATGTTCTGGGAGTTAAGTGACTGCTAGATTGCATAGACATTGCAGTGTAGATTGACTGGGAAGTGACTCAGACAAAGTCTAATAGAAAGTATATAAGGAAGCTGGTAATTAAAAAGATGTGGGCTTTTCTAGAGACAATGTCCCTAGAGTACCTCAACTATTATTTAGGGAATAGGGTTGGCCTTCTATTTTCTCTTTCTACTTACATACACCTATACCCATCCACTGAGAGTTTCTGTTTTGAACGTCTTCTTTAATGTATATTAATTCATATTTCTTTGGTCTTTGTGTGTGTGTGTATGGGGTGAGGGGTGGGTACTAGGGATTGAATTGAGGGGTGTTCTACCTCTGAGGTACACCCCCAGCCCTTTTTATTTTTTGTTTTGAAACAGGGTCTCACTAGGTTGCTGAGTGTCTTGCTAAGTTGCTGAGGCTGGACTTGAGCCTGCAATCCTCCTGTCTCAGCCTCCCGAGTACTGGGATTACAGGTGTGCACCACCGCACCTGGCAAAAGATAAGTTTTTATGAAAGGAGAAATAATTTTGTAACTATCCCAGTACTGGTTGTGCAAAATCGCTACCACTACTGACACCATCACCACCACCAGTTACTATTTATTAAATGCCAGACATTGTGCTTGGTACTTTACATATGTTAGTGTGTGTGTGTGTGTGTGTGTGTGTGTGTGTGTGTGTGTGTTACTGGGGGTTGAACCCAGAGGCATTCTACCTCTAAGCTATACCCCCAGACCAATTTTTTAATTTATTTTGAAGCTGGGTGTGGTGGCGCGGGATTTTTTTTTTTTCGGTACTGGGGATTGAACCCAGGGGCATTCTACCTCTGAGCTACACCCCCAGCCCTATTTTTTATTCTTTATTTTGAAACAGGGTCTCACTAAGTTCCGGAGGGCCTCACTAAGTAGCTGAGGCTGGCCTTGAACCTGCGATCCTCTTGTCTCAGCCTCCCAAGTACTGGGGTTACAAGTGTGCGCCACCACGCCCGGCTCTCACCTGATTTCTAAATCAATGGAAAAACAAAGCATAGAGTAAGGCAGGTGGGAACCGAAGGAAATCACCTTTGTTATAGATAAAGGTTAGCTTGGAAGGCTGATGTCTGAGCAAGGAAGTCTTGTAATACTGAGCCCAGAATTATTCAGATGTATCTACCCAGTTGTAGGCAGTGCTGGAGCTAGGCAGACCTGACTTTACCACGAGTGCCTGTTCCTATAGGAGCAGAAGGAAAAATATGTGCTTCTTTGCAGCCATATCGCAAGAGGAAGAAGCTGAGCTGTTGATGTACAATTTCTCTTTGCAAATCCACTGATTACCCCCAGGAATGAGTGCAATGTTGGCTGAAGATCAGGAGCACTATACTAATATATACGCTAATGGGCTGCTGTCAAATGGAAGAAGCATCAAGACCAGGAAAGAAGTATCTAATAGCATACTCACAGGTTAAATACATCTATTTGTCTAACTAGAAGGTCCCAATTGATTGATGGATCACTCTTTCCAATATTCTTGATAAAAATTTATTTTTTCCATTGCCTTATAAAGTTCAAGAAATTACCCTGCCTATACTCAGAGTTTTAATAGTATCATCATTTTATCATTACAAAGCAATTATCCTAAGCACCTACCTGTATGTAACCTTGGGATAGACACTTTAATCTGCCATTGTACCACTGCTATGATTTCAAGAGAGGACATTTATTTTAATAGGTTATGAAACATGAGTGTATAGATGAGCTCAATGCTAATGAAAGTTCCCAAAGGCCATTTGTCATCTATCGTATGCAGCACTGCTCCTAAGCTTAGTGTCTGGTGCATGAAGGGTCTCAATAAATATTTTGGAGAAAAGGAATAAATTAAGACACTTCCTCTCAATCCCACATTTATCTTGGTGCTCCATATCTAAGTAATGTTTATAGGAGGGTCTTACTATTTGCAAAGGACTATGTTCTGGAAGACTTTCAAGTGGGAAAAACTTCAATACTGTATGGATGAATTTGAGAGAGGGCAAAGCCAAGAAGAGAACAGGCAGTTAAAAGAAAAAAGTTGGGTTCAGTGGTACACAATTGCAATCTCAGTGACTCAGGAGGCTGAGGCAGGAGGACTGCAAGTTTGAGGCCAGCCTGGGCAAGTTAGCAAGACCCAGTCTCAAAACAAAACAAATAGGGATGAGAGCATAGCTCAGTGGTAGAGAGATTGCCCAGCATGTCTGAGGCTTCTGTGCTGTCCCCATTACAGAAGAAGGAAGGGAGGGGAGGGGAGGGGTGAGGAGGGAGGAAAGGAGGGAAGGAGGAAGGAGGAAGGAAGGAAGGAGGGAGGAAGGAAGGAAGGAAGGAAGGAAGGAAGGAAGGAAAAGGTTAGTCTTTTTCCAAATGGATATTTGCATATATCATTCTCTCCCCAGTATTTTCTTCTCTCCCCACAGTTTTCCCTCTCCTTCTTTTTCTTTTCTGCTGCTGCTTCTGCCACCTTTCCTTCTCTTTTCTTTCCTAAAGAGGAACAGGTATTCCTCAGGAAATCACTAAACCAATTTAGAGGGCTCAATACACATTAGAGGAGGTCAGGATGCTCTGGACTTGGGGGCTCGAGCAGATTGGAGAAGACTAAAGTCTGCAGCTTTGAAAACTGATTGTGATATCAGTAGATCTCAGCATGTGTCTTGCTCTCTAAAAATAGATAAGGAATCATGTTTGGTTCATAGTAGCTCCTATGAGGACCACAGGCAAAATTATAAAGCAGGCAAAGTTTGGCGACTCCCATCTACCATCATATCTGCTTCTTCATGCCTGCTCCTTCAGGGATTCCTGGTCTCTATACTTTGTTGTTCCCCTGCCCAAAGTCCCCCAAGCTTCTTCTGGCTTGTCTTCTCCAAAGCACCATGTACCAAGTGCTCCCTTTTTCCTCCTTATTTCCATGTTGGTCCACAGTATCTGACAGATAGTGTAGGAATAGGTTCTGGCTAATTTAAGCAGAAAGCAGATTTATTAAAGGGAATGATTGCTGGTTTGCTGCAGCCATAATTCTAGACCAGAAGGCTTCCCCTGCAAGGAGGATGGGTAAACTTCTGCTCGCTTGGAGAGGAGAGTGGGTGGTCCCTGAACATTCTTCCTCAACTTGCTCCTGCGATCATTCCAGCCCTGCAATCTCTCTGTGGAGAGAGAGAGGAGGCCTCCATTAGCAAGAATAGGAGGGATGGCACCTTCTGTGCTTTCTCCTCTGTATTGCTCTGTGTGCACATGCGTGTGTGTGTGTGTGTGTGTGTGTGTGTGTGTGTGTGTGTGCATGCGCACACACTACTGAGGATGGAACCCAAGGGTGTTCTACCTCTGAGATACACCCCAGCCCTTTTTAAATTTTATTTATTTATTTTTTATTTATTTTTTGCGGTACTGGGGATGGAATCCTGGGGCATTCTACCTCTGAGTTACACCCCCAGACCTATATTTTATTCTTTATTTTGAAACAGGGTCTCACTAAGTTGCGGAGGGCCTCACTAAGTAGCTGAGGCTGGCCACGAACCTGCGATCCTCTTGTCTCAGCCTCCCAAGTACTGGGATTTCAAGCGTGCGCCACCATGTCTGGCTTATTTTTATTTTTTATTTTGAAATATGGTCTCACTAAGTTGCTGAGGCTGGCCTCAAACCTGTGATCTTCCTGACTCACACTCCCAGTACTGGAATTACAGGCATGGGCCACTGTGCCTGGCTCCCTTGGATTGCTCTTGAGATCAATTTCTGCAATCTCTTATCAGAGGGAGGCTGGGGAAACTTTCTATGCCTGAAAGGGAACGTGAACACACCCTGTGCCTCCCTCCCTGGCTTGCTGCAGTGATAATTCCAGCCCTGCTGTCTCTCCCTAAAAGAGGTTGTAAGCCTCCACCAGCAAAAATGGGAGGGAGGTCATTTCTTATGTGTTCCCCTCCACTTGCTGGAGAGATAAACTCCTGCAATTTCTCATTAGGAGATAGGAAGACCTCTCTGCGCCTTTAAGGGAAAGCGAACACAGCATGCATCTTTCTCCCTAGCTTGCTTCATTAATAACTCCACATCAGAAGTCTCCTCTTGATAGGAGGCTGTTATTTCCTGCTGGCACAGGAGGGTGAGCACTCTCTGTACCTTCTTCCCTGGCTTGCTCCAGCAATAAATCCAGATCTGCAGACTCCCTCTGGAAGTAGTTTCTGCATGCATCCAGCACTCCAGCTTTTACAAACTTCACTCAAAGAACTGTCTCCTAACTTGCCCACCTCTGGAAGTTGACAAAGCTCTGCACTTCCGAGCCTCCTAGACCACAGAAAAACAGAAGGGTGACTTTCAAACATTTAGCAGTTATCTCCCCAAGTTCAAAGCGAGCAATCTGATCAAGAGTCCAGGAAGACCCTCTTCTTGGAGTAGGACAGAATGAGTGGAGATACACTCTGGCTCTCAGCTTTTCTACAAGGCAAGAAGAAAGTAGAACACATATTTAACACTCTAACCTCTTGAGCTGCATCACAAGGGATTGGTTTCTTTTTTTTTTTTTTTTCTTTTTGCAGTACTAGGGATTGAACCCAGGGGCATTCCACCTCCAAGCTACACCCCCAGCCCTATTTTTTTACTCTTTATTTTATTTTATTTATTTTTATTTATTTATTTATTTATTTTTTGCGGTACCGGGGATTGAACGCAGGGGCGTTCTACCTCCGTGCTACGCCCCTGGCCCTATTTTTTATACTTTATTTTGAAACCGGGTCTCATGAAGTTGCAGAGGGCCTCACTAAGGAGAGAGAGAGAGAGAGAGAGAGAGAGAGAGAGCTGAGGCTGGCCGCGAACCCGGATCCTCCAGTCTCCGCCTCCCAAAGTACTGGGATTACAAGCGTGCACCACCACGCCCGGCTTACTCTTTATTTTGAAACAGGGTCTCACTAAGTTGCAGAGGGCCTCACTAAGTAGCTGAGGCTGGCCACGAACCTGCGATCCTCCGGTCTCAGCCTCCCAACTACTGGGATTACAAGTGTGCGCCACCACACCTGGCTTCAAGGGATTGGTTTCTGTCACACTTCTTTCAAGGCAAAGCATGACTTAATACCCTGTAATGTAGGGGGATATTTAGAACAAAGACAGCAGTATGGACAAGCATAGAGTTTAGAGTCACCTAGAATCTTTGGCAAGATGGACTGGGGAGGGACATATCCTACATAAGATACATCTATCAAGATTTGGAGAGGTGGTTTTCCAACACAGGCAGTCAAGGAAAATAAAGAAACAGTGAAATATCTTCCAAATAAAAGAAGAAAATGAATCTCCAGAAACCAGTCCTAATGAAATGGAGATACCTGATTTACCTGACAGGGAATTCAAAAGAACAGTCATAAAGATGCTCATCATGGTAAGGAGAGAAATGTATGAACAAACTAGTAGCTTCAACAAAAAGCCAAAGAAGTCAATAAGTGCACTCAAAAAATCAACAGAGCCTGGCATGGTGGTGCACGCCTATAATCCCAGTACTTAGGAGGCTAAGACAGAAGGGTCGCAGGTTTGAGGCCAGCCTCAGCAACTTAGTTAGGCCCTCAGCAACTGAGTGCGACCCTGTTTCAAAATAAAAAATAAAATAGGGCCGGGTGTGGTGGTGCACGCTTGTAATCCCAGTACTTGGGAGGCTGAGACCGGAGGATCGCAGGTTTGCGGTCAGCCTTAGCTACCTAGTGAGGCCCTCCACAACTTAATGAGACCCTGTTTTAAAATAAAGAATAAAAATTAGGACTGGGGGTGTAGCTCGGAGGTAGAATTCCCCTGGGTTCAATCCCCAGTACTGCAAATACATATACATTGTATATATACATATATATATACATATGTATATGTATATATACATATACATAGCCAGAGGTGTAGCTTGGAGGTAGAATGCTCCTGGGTTCAATCCCCAGAACCGCAATAAAAAAAAAAACAACAACAGAGGGATTAAACAGCAGAATACTACAACAAGCAAAAGAAAGGATTACTGAACTTGAAGACAGGTCATTGGAAATCAAACAATGTGAGGAACAAAAAGAAAAAAAGAATGAGATAGCTTAAGAGACTTATAGAACATCACCAAATGGAATAATATATGTATTATCATATATATGCATTATCATATATCACTTAGTATACACTAAGTGGAGAAGAAGGGGAGGGACAGAAAACATATTCAAAGAAATAATGGCAGAAAATTTCCTAAAACCAGGGAAGGAAATAGAAATGAAGATTCAGGAAGCTCAATGAATACCTAATACGATGAATCTAAAGAAACTCACTATAAACAAATTGTCAAAAGTTAGAGACAAGCCGGGCGTGGTAGCACACGCTTGTAATCCCAGTTCTTTGGAGGCTGGGACAGGAGGATCGCAGGTTCGCGGCCAGCCTCAGCTACTTAGTGAGGCCCTCTACAACTTAGTGAGACCCTGTTTCAAAATAAAGAATAAAAAAATAGGTATAGAAGGAATATACCTCGACAAAAAAAGTCCATATATATTACTCAAGGGTAAAAAGTTGAAAGCTTTTTCTAGAAAATCAGGAACAAGACAAGGATATCCACTCTCACCACTTCTACTCAACATATAGTACTGCAGTACTAAACATAGCAATTAGACAATAAAAAGAAAAATCATCCTTACTGGGAAGGAAGAAGTGAAATTGTTTCTGCTGATAACATGATCTTAACTATAGAAACCATAAAGACCCAACCAAATTGTTAGACTGAATAAACACGTTCAGTAAAGATACAAATTCAATATGCAAAGATAAGTGGTGTTATAGTTAAATATAAAATGTCTCCTGAAGAGCTCACTTATTAATGTTTAGAGCTGATGTAATTGAGTCATAAGGGTTTAATCCCAGAAGTGGATAGATCCATTGTAATGGATTTACCTGGGTGGTACCTATAGGCCTGCAGGGTGTGGCTGGAGGAGGTGGTCCCTGAGGGTCAGGCCTTGGGGATTATAAAGGGTTCCTTCAACCCCTGCGGTCACTCTTGCTTCCAGCCTCCATGATGTAAAGAGCACGGCCCATGCGCTTTCCCTTGGCCTCCCACCACCATGCCCTCAGTTCCACCGTCCCCAGCCTCACGTGGACTGAAACCAAAACCATAAGGAAATAAATCTTCTTTCCTCTAAGTTGATCTTTAGATTATAGCTGCAAGAATGCTGATGGTTACAAGTAGCATTTCTATACACTAACAACAAACTATCTGAAAAAGAAATTGAGAAAACAATCCCATTTATAGTCACTTCAAAAATAAAAAACTTAGGAATAGACTTAACCAAGAAAGTGAAAGATCTGTACACTGAAATCTATAAAACATTGATAAAAGATACTGAAGAAGATATAACTAAATGGTAGCCAATGGTCATGGATTAGAAGATTAATATTGTTAAAATGCCCATGCTAACCAAAACAATCTATAGGTACAGTGCAAAAATATATATAATTTCTACTATTCATTTTATTTCCTTTTGCAAAATTGTGCATATTAGTTTCTCTTTGTAAAACACTTTTTTATATATATATTTTTTGCGGTACTGGGGATTGAACCCAGGGGCATTCTACCTCCGAGCTACACCCCCAGCCCTACTTTTTATTCTTTATTTTTGTTGTTGTTGTTTTTTGCGGTACTGGGGATTGAACCCAGATGCATTCTACCTCCGAGCTACATCCCCAGGCCTATTTTTTTATTCTTTATTTTGAAACAGGGTCTCACTAAGTTGCGAAGGGCCTCACTAAGTAGCTGAGGCTGGCCGCGAACCTGGATCCTCCGGTCTCCACCTCCCAAGTACTGGGATTACAAGCATGCGCCACCACGCCTGGCTATCTTTATTTTGAAACAGGGTCTCACTAAGTTGCAGAGGGCCTCACTAAGTAGCTGAGGCTTGCCGCAAACCTGTGATCCTCCTATCTCAGCCTCCCAAGTACTGGGATTACAAGTGTGCACCACCACGCCCGGCTTGTAAAACACTTTATTGAGGTATGATTGATGTACAAAAAAACTGTGCATAACTAATGGATACACTTCAGTTAATCTTTTGTTTCTTCGTCCAATAAATATTTTATTGGGCTTACAATATGCCACACAGTAGGCTACATAAGTTTGAGGAGAGCAGACCTTGTCCATGCCCTTAGAATACAATAATCTCTGGGCATGGTGGCACGTGTCTGTACTCCCAGTACTTAGTAGGCTGAGACAGGAGGATCTCAGGTTTGAGACCAGCCTCAGTAACTTAGCGAGATTTTCAGCTACCTAGTGAGACCCTGTTTCAAAATAAAAAGGACTGAAGCTGGGCGTGGTGGCGCACGCTTGTAATCCCAGTACTTTGGGAGGCGGAGACCGGAGGATCTGGGTTTGCGGCCAGCCTCAGCTCGCGCACGCACACGCGTGCGCACAGTCTCTCTCTCTCTCTCTGTCTCTCTCTCTCCCTGTCTCTCTCTCTCTCTCTACCTAGTGAGGCCCTCTGCAACTTCGTGAGACCCGGTCTCAAAATAAAGTATAAAAAATAGGGCCAGGGGTATAGCACGGAGGTAGAACGCCCCTGCGTTCAATCCCCGGTACCGCAAAAAAAAATAAAATAAAATAAAATAAAATAAATAAATAAATAAAATAAAATAAAATAAAAAGGGCTGGGGGTGTAGCTCAGAGATAGAATGCCCGTGGGTTCGTAACACACACACACACACACACACACACACACACACACGCAATAATCTTGTTTGAGATAGAAGTTAACAGTGCATTCTCAAAATATATGTACCCTATTCATAGGGTATTGCTGTATGTTTTAGGGGAGCAGTTAGGAGCGTTTCTTGAAAGACTAATAAATGATGTCATCTTGGTCTTGAAGAATGCCTAGGAGCCAACTAGGCAGAGAAGAGAAAGAAGGACATTCCCCAGGCAGGTGTAGAGGAAGGCGGGTACGGAATAGCAGGAAATGTTCTAAGAAATGGAGAATAATTTATTGTGGCTAGAACCCAGGATCACTATAGGGAAGGAGACAGAAGGAAATGCTGGCTTGGTAGCCAAAATCCAGTTCATGAAGGGTTTTCTGCCCTGAGCTGGGGAGTTTGGACTCCTTGGCAGCTTATCCTTGCATACTATCCACACCCACCTCTTTTTCCTTTGAACTCCATAGGGTGCAGTAAAATCAAGGAGTCATTGGTAGGTGGACCACAGGCCCCAGAAGTACCCAGAACCCTAATCAAGAATCCTCAAACTGGGTGGGCCTGTAGTTCCTTTATGAACCACATTTCAATCTTGCAAAGCTCCTGGACTAAATCACCACTGAGTGTTCCCTGAATACAGGCTGCCCTTGGAGTCCCTAATTTCATTGCATTGACGGAGTCTATTATTGGAAAAGGAAGCATTTGTGCTTCAAGTACAGGAAATCACCAAACAATTAACTTCCATGGACTCGTGGGCCTGGGTCAAATGCCTGGGTGTGACTGTCAGGCTATTGAGGAAGTATTTTGCAGGCTAGAATCTTGGCTTACTGTGTTGTTTTGAGTCAGCGGAGTCCACTGTGAGACCATAAACAGTGACAGCTACCTGTAGCAAAATGGGAATATAGCAGGCAGAGATCTACCACAAGGCAGGGCGCTTTTCAGCAGGGGCAGAGAGCTTTCTCTAAAATGCATTGTGGTTTGGGTATTCCAAGGTGGAAAGGGCCACTTATGCTGATCAGAGAGGAACTAGCAGGGCAAGGAAAGGAAAGGGAAATGGTTATTATTGTTGCAGCCAGGGAAGACTAACCCCTTGGAGGCAGAGTTGGTGTGCTGGACACATGGCCGGCACTGTGGGTAGACAGAGGCAGCCGAGGATACAGGAAAGACTTCCCTGACCCAGAATATGCCCCCAAAGGGAAACCAGAAAAGCACGAAGTGAAGTGAGATGACAACAAAGACAAACTTCCCAATTTCACAATATTTTCTAGTACACCATTTCGGATGAATCATTTTGCTGATTGAGGCAAATTGTATCCATATACTGGGACAATGTTATATGTTAAGAAAGTGGCAAAACCCTGAGCAGCGGTGCACACCTATAATCCCAATACTTGGGAGGCTGAGACAGGAGGATTGCAGGGTCAAGGCCAGCTTTAGCAATTTAGCAAGGCCCTCAGCAACCTAGTGAGAGACCCTGTTTCAAAAAAAAAGTTTTTTTAAAGTGCTGGGGGTATAGTTCAGAGGTAGAATGCCCCTGGATTCAATCCCCAGTACCAAAACAAACTAACTAAAAAAAAAAAAAAAGAAAAAGAAAACCAAGATGATTTTAGATGGTGATAAGTAGTTAGAGGAAATATAGTTTTAAATGAGTAGACTTAGAGCCAGGCATGGTGGTGCACGCCTGTAATCCCAGTACTTGGGAGGCTGAGACAGAAGGATCGCAGGTTTGAGGACAGCCTCAGCAAGTAGTGAGACTCTCATCAACCTAGCAAGACCTTATTTCCAAATAAGAAATAAAGTTGGGCTGGGAGTGTAGATTGGAGGTAGAATGTCCCTGGGTTCAATCCCCAGTACCAAAAAAAAAAAAAAAAAAAAAAAAAAAAAAAGTGAGTAGACTTAGTTAAACTGCCTGGGTTCAAATCTTGGTTGTATTATTAACTAGCTGTATGGTCTTTGTAAATTACTCAATCTCTGTGCTTCCATTTCCTCCTCTGTAAATGGGGATCGTGATAGCATTCACTTTAAAACCTCATGGGGTTATTGTGAGGATGAAATTAATGCACTCATGTAAAGTGCTTAGAACCGTGTATGCCACGTGGTAAGTGCATCATCAGCGCTATCTACTAACACTTGGGAAGAAAATCAGTGGGGCAATATGCCACTAACGCGGGAGAGTGCTGCATAAGATAGGGTGGTCAGTGAAGGACTCTTTGAGGTCATGACGTTTAAGCTGCCACCCAAAGGATGAGAAGGAGCCAGTCATTACGAGTACTTCAGGAAGAGAGAAACTGAAATGCAAAGATCCTAAGGCAGGAAGAAGCTTGGACTATTTGAAGAAGAGAAATCAGACTTGCATGGTAAGACATAGTGATCAAAAGAAAGTTGCATTAAGTTAATTTTCTGCAGCTTCATAGCAAATCGCAATAAACTTAAGACACACCCACTCCTTCGCTCACAGTTTTGCAGGTGGTAAGTCTCCTGGACTTGGCTGAGCGCTCTCCTTAGGGTCCCACAGCATGGAATCAAGGTGTCAGCCAGGCTAAGGTTTTATGTGGAGTCTCCCGGGGAGAATCCACTTCCGGAGTCATTCAGGCTGGTGGCTCAGGATTCAGTTCCTTGCTGATCTAAGACTGGAGACAATGCTGGCTGCTGGCTGGGGGTGTTCTCTGCTTTTAGAGTCTGTCTGCGTTCTTTGGTTCATGGCCCTCTTCCTCCTTCAAAGCAAAGAAAGGTAGTCCAAATCTTTCTTGTGTTTTAAATTTCTCTGACTTTCCCTTCTGCCTCTACTTTTCCAGGTTCAGACAATCTCCCTTTTGCCATATAAAATAGCATAATCGCAGGAATTACCAGGAGGTAGAGATCATGGGGGGCAAAATTCTGCCCGCCAATATGCATGAAATGAGTTGGAGGAAGTCTTGAGCCAGATCATGTAAGGCTTTACAGGGTGGATATGGAACTATTTATGTTACTCTAAACACTCAAGGAAATCCTTAAGGATTTAGCAGTGTCACGGCCTGTGTTTCCAAAAGAAAATATGTAACATGGTTCCATGTGGAGAATGGATTGTAGGAGTTGGATGTAGAGGCAAAGAGGCCGTGGCTGTCCAGATACGAGGTGAAAGTACTTTGGAGGAAGAGAGTGGCAGTGGACATGGAGAGAGAGGATGGATTTTAGCTTCCTCTCTCTCTCTCTCTCTCTCTCTCTCTCTAACTCTCTCTCTCTTTCTCTTTGTACTGGGGATTGAACCCAGGGGCATTCTACCTCCGAGCAACACCCAGAGCCCTTTAACTTTTTTTAATTTTGAAACAAGGTCTTGCTAAGTTCCTGAGGCTGGCCTCAAACCCCTGGTCCTCCTGTCTCAGTCTCCCAAGTACCAGGGTTACTGGTGTGTACCATCACACTCAGCTTGGCGTTCTTTAAGTAAAGTCAAAGGGGTTTACTGATCAAAGATGTGGGAGCTATGGGAAAGGAAGTAATCAACTTGGAGAATGGCAGTACTAATTATCAAGATGGGAGAGAATAGGGGATTGCGGGGGTTAGGAGCAGAAGTATGCTTGGAAATCCTAAATTTTGCTTGACATGTTTGGTAGACATTCAGATCTTCTCATCCAATGGTTTCTCTGCTTCCACTCTTGCCCAATTCCTCTCCCCAACCCCCACTTGCTATAGCAACCATAGTAGTGTTTGAAAACATAAATCCTACCTATTATATCTCTTTCCTGCTCTCAAACCACAATGGCTTTGGCTCACAGAGCAAAATAATTGCTTTTTGTTTTTATGTTTTTTTTTTTTTTACTCTACAGAGTCCTACACAATCTGAGCCCTGGCCACCACTCCAACTTCATTTCCTACTTTTCTCTTTGCTCACTGTGCTTCAGCTGCTCCTACCTTCTTCCTGTTCCTTAAACTTTTGCAAACCCTTTCCCGTTTCTGAGCTTTTGTACTTGTGTTTTTCTGGAGCACCTTTTCTTTAGATATTTGAAGGCCCATGCTCTCACTTCCTGAGGTTTCTGCACAAATGCCTTGTAAAGGCACTTCAGACCACGGTTATCTAAAAATAGCAACATTGTCACTCTCTTTGGTGTGTGTGTGTGTGTGTGTGTGTGTGTGTGTGTTACTGGGGATCGAACCCAGGAGTATTCTACCACCAAGCTACACCCCCAGCCCTATTTTATTTTTATTATTTTTATTTATTGAAACAGGGTCTCACTAGGTGGATGAGAGTCTCACTGCTTGCTGAGGCTGTCTTCAAACCTTGTGATCCTCCTATCTTAGCGCCTAGCTGTCCTACTTTTTATTATTATTATTTTTTTGGGGGTACTAGGGATTAAATCCTTGAATCTACCTCCAAGATATACCCGCAGCCCTTTTTATTTTTTATTTTGAAACAGGGTCTTTCTAAGTTGCTGAGGCTGCCCTTGAACTTGTGATCCTCCTGTCTCAGCCTCCCAAGTACTGGGATTACAGATGTACACATCACTTCCGGTCTCTTTATCCTACTTTTAATTTTCTTCACAGCATCTATCAATATCTAACATTATAATTTGTTTATTAGTTTATCAGTTTTTCCCATAAGCCTAAGAACAAAGCTTTCATTTTTTGCTAATTTGATATAAAATAAGTTGTATATCATTGAGTTTTAATTTGCATTTCTCTTACTATGAGTAAGTAAAATTGAAAATCACAGAAAAGCTTTTCATAACTAGTAGAAATTTGTTTTTCCTTTTTTTTTTTTGCGGCACTGGGGATTGAACCCAGGGGCATTCTACCTCCAAGCTACACCCCCAGCCCTATTTTTTATTCTTTATTTTGAAACAGGGTCTCACTAAGTTGCAGAGGGCCTCACAGTTAGCTGAGTCTAACTGCGAACCTGCGATCCTCCTGTCCCAGCCTCCCAAGTACTGGGATTACAAGCGTGCACCACCACACCCGGATGTTTTTCCTTATTTAATAAATATTACATATTACGTACTTTAGAACTTATCTTCCCCTCAGTGTCAGGAATTCATGCCCTTGCATAAACCCCTCCCTTTGAGTGGGCAGCACCTGTGGCTTAATTCTAACCAATTGGATATGGTAAAGATGAATAAGTGTCCATGCATAATTGCATAATTAAGATTGCAATTTTGCCTCAGCTACTTAGTGAGGCCTCCCTGCAACTTCGTGAGACCCGGTTTCAGTAAAGGATAAAAAACAGGGCCGGGGGTGTAGCACGGAGGTAGAATGCCCCTGGGTTCAATCCCCAGTACCGCAAAAAAAAAAAAAAAAAGATTGCAACATTGATCTTGCCAGTGGACTCTATTGGCTCCCTCACTGGGTGGCTCTGATGAAGCAAGTCACTATACGGAAAGGTTTCATGGCAAGAAATTGAAGGCTGCTACACTCAACAGTGGAGGACCTGAGGCTCTCTGTCAAACCACCTGCCAGGATGTGAATGCTGCCGACAGCCATGAGCTTGGAAGAAGATCCTTCCTCGGTGAACCTTAGAGGAGGTCCCATCCCAGGTGACATCTGACGGAAGCCTTGTGAAAGACCCTGCAGTACAGCACTGAGTCAAGCCACACCCAGAATCCTAGCTCGGGGAAACTAAATGAATGGGAGATAATAATCAGAGGTAACAAATAAATAATGAATTAAGCCTTTCAATAAATGAGTGATGTTAGCTGGGTGTGGTGGCGCACGCTTGTAATCCCAGTACTTGGGAGGCTGAGACTGGAGGATCCGGGTTCCCGGCCAGTTTCAGCTACTTAGTGAGGCCCTCCGCAACTTAGTGAGACCCTGTTTCAACATAAAGAATAAAAAATAGGGCTGGGGGTGCAGCCCGGAGGTAGAATGCCCCTGGGTTCAATCCCCGGTACTGCCCCCCAAAAAAGTGTTATGTTTCCAACCACTCGTTGTGTGATAATATTGTTACACAGCAATAGATAACTAATACAATGGAAGTGTAGGAAATGTCACATTTCATTATCTTTTTAGATTAAATTAAATCCATTGAGTGTATTAGAATTGGTGATTTAATCAGTTGTTTTTACAGGGCCCTACTTCATCCTTCACAAAAGAACCTTAGGACTTACATAATTTGGGAAAACCAACGCGGAGAAGGGGTGTGGATAGAGTCCTTATCCATTTCCTTGATGGTAAGGTGCACATTGTGGGAATCTATATAACCTACTCAAAGGTGACTGCCTCTGTTGAAGATGACAGGTACTCCTGTGCCAGACTTGGCAACTGGGACCCTCACTACAGAGGGAAGGCTACAGCTTAGTGCCTGGTCCCCAGATGCACACAAAACCCATGCCGGTCAAAACTCCTGCTACTCCCAGGCCACTGTGAGGAACAGAGTGTAGATCCCCGAAGCTAGGGGACCTACTACAGCCCTTTCTTCTACTCTGGAATTTGTTCCTTCCTCCAGCTTCTTCTCTGTTAACATTGGAAGCCTTCCTCCTGTAGGTCAATCCAAAAAGCCTCTGAGACCCCAGATTTCAAAAGCAATGTTCTCTTCACCAAGTCGAGGAAGCCTAGACCTCACCAAACAGAATCCAAAGTGCTGGCTACCCTCTCCCAAGAAGGGGGAGAAAATGATCTCTCATTCTTCTGCGATGATTCCTCAGCAGCTAGAAGTCACGTAACTTGTCACTTAGGTTACAAGCTGCACAGTCAGCCAAGACAAAATGAAAACACACGCTCAATCCTAGTTATTGTGAAAGATTCCATTTGCTCAAAAAAAAGAAGACTTCTCCCAGCTCTAAATTTTCCATTGAATTTTTCATTTTAAAAACTAAAAGAGAAGCAGTGGTAAGATTTGTAAATAATCTACTTAAAACTCAGAGGTAGGTGAAATCCTCCTGGCAGGGACCCTGGGTTTGGGCTGGTTAGGGTACAGGGTATAATACCCAAAGACATTTGATGGAGGGAGAGGATTGGCTATGTGCTAGAAACTATTTTGTGGAGGGACCTGAAGACACCCTAGAGGAGACACATTAAAATAGAACCAACATAGTATTGGGGTGTTTTTTGGTTTGTTTTTGTTTTCTTTTGCAGTGCTGGTGATCAAACCCAGGGCCTCCTACATGTTAGGTAAGCACTTTACCCTGAGCTAGAGCCCCCAGCCCAATGTAGACGTTTATATTTCACAAGCTTTTATTTTATTTTAGTGTGTGTGTGTGTGTGTGTGTGTGTGTGTGTGTGTGTGTGTAACTGGGGATTGAGCCCAGGGGCATTCTACCTCTGAGCTACACCCCCAGCCCTATTTTTATTATTCATTTTGAAGCAAGGTCTCACTAAGTTGTGGAGGGGCTCACTAAGTAGTTGAGGCTGGCCACGAACCTGTGATCCTCCTGTCTCAGCCTCCCAAGTCCTGGGATTACAAGCATGCGATACCACACCCGGCTTTCACAATCTTTTAAAAATAATTTGTATGCCAGGCGTGGTGGCACACGCTTGTAATCCCAGTACTCTGGGAGGCAGAGACCGGAGGATCCGGGTTCGCGGCCAGCCTCAGCTCGCGCTCGCTCTCTCTCTCTCTCTCTCTCTCTCCCTGTCTCTCTCTCTCTCTCTACCTAGCGAGGCCCTCCACAACTTCGTGAGACCCGGTTTCAAAATAAAGTATAAAAAAATAGGGCCGGGGGTGTAGCGCGGAGGTAGAACGCCCCTGGGTTCATTCCCCGGTACCGCAAAAAAAAAAAAATTTTTGTATGATTTACCACCATAGTCTTATTTATTCTGGTTTCTGAGGCAGTTATTATTTTCCTTTTAAATATATTGGACAACATTCCAAACTATCTACTAAACCAAATCCAGGTTCTTTCACAGAGATATGAATTTGGTTTTACAGCAGTTCCAAAAAAAAAAAATCCCCCTTTCTTTCCTTTTGCCGTTTTCTCTGATAATGCTGTATTATTCCTCCCACTCAAAAGCCCAGAAAGACAACCCAACTACTTCCTCCCCCAACATACTTACAGGAAAGAATAGAAACAATTCTGTCAACTCCAGCTGGGGCAGTACAAATGCCAGGAAGCTTTTCTTAGCATTTTGAATCCTGCGTGACTCTCAGTGTAGGTGCTTTCCAACAATTTGGTTTTATTTTTTTTTAATTCTGTGCTTGCTGCAGAAACCCTCAATTGTCTAATGCTGGTGGCATTTAGCGATCTTTGCCAAGCTTAATTCCAGTTCAGTTGCTTGGAAGGTTTTAATGACCATGGAAGAAGGTTTTGTAAACCTCCTTGTTTGGTGCAATGGGAATTTGCTCAAGAAGCAGGAGTCAGGCTCCCTCCCCCTCTCAGCAAAATAGGTTGATTTATTTCCTTTAAATGGAAGGCATGCCAACAAACAGGACCATCACACGTGTCCCTACCCCAGTACAAGTTAAATCTGCAGCATCACAGGAAGCAGTGTTTGTCTTAGGTGGCAAGCAGACAGATGTTTAATAATTATGCATCCATTCTTATATTAGAGTGACTTAATAATACGTCAACCCATAATTTCATGGATGTTATTGCTTAAAGTTAGGATAAATACTAACAAAAAATAGGAAAGGCCGGGTGTGGTGGCGCACACTTGTAATCCCAGTACTTGGGAGGCGGAGACCAGAGGATCCGGGTTCGCAGCCAGCCTCAGCTACTTAGTGAGGCCCTCCGTAACTTCGTGAGACCCGGTTTCAAAATAAAGGATATAAAATAGGGCCGGGGGTGTTGCTCGTAGGTAAAACGCCCCTGGGTTCAATCCCCGGTACCGCAAAAAAAAAAAAAAAAGGAAAGGAAAACAGGAAGTAAATGATAACGTAATTGGCATGCACATATGGTTAAATTCTGAAAGTGGGAGATGAATAATGGTGTATGGACAGCTATGTTTTTTATATTTTATTTTATTTTATTTTATTTATTTTATGGTTGGGGATTGACCCCAGGTACACTGTACTACTGAGCTACACCCCTAGCCTTGTTTTTTTTTTTTACTTAGTTTTTATTTTGAGACAGGGTCTTGATGAATTGCCCAGATTGGCCTCGACCCACAATCCTCCTTCCTCTGCCTCCCAAGTACTGGGATTGCAGGCATGTACCACCACGAGACATGCAGCACCACCACAGGACATGGCAGCACAGCTATATTTTAGAAATATTGTCCAATTAAACTATACTGGAATTTGTCTCAAGACAGGACTGCTTTGAAATCAGTCTTGCTACTGAGCAATGGTGTGCTTTAGACAAATGCACAAACCTCTGTAAACCTCAGTATCTTCATTTGTAACATAAGGATACTTCCTACCTTATAGAGTTGTTAAACTAACCTACAGGTTTTATAACGAGCATAGTGTGTGTTCATTAAATGTTAGGCAGCATCTGATTCTTTCTGTTTATTGTCATTTATCGTAAGTAAAAATCATGCAGACATAAAGCAAGTAACCAGAGCTCCTAACACTAGTGTCAGAAAATGCTAGTGCCTCTGAGAAACAGAAGATGTAATGAATAGGGCACTGTTTTAGAAAGTAGGAGATCTGGCTTTCTCTTTGGACTTACTGCAACAAGTGACTTAACCTACAAAGCCACCATGAAAACAAGCATGTGACCATCGGTCTTGTGCCTGAAAAAATACACCATCTTCGTGATGTGTGTTTGTCATGGGACTGTTTTCAGAATTAGGAGGCTGTGGTTCAAGTTCGGGTCAGCACTTTTTTTTTTTCCCAGAACTGAATCTGTATCAGACACTGTGCTAGTTCACTGATATAAAAATGAAGAAGGCAAGGTTTCTGAGCTTTCATTTACTCATTCAATAAATATTTATGAGGTGCCTACTAGGTAATAGGAACTGTGTGAGTCTTGGGGAATCAAACAGAAACACTGACTGCCCTCATGGAATTTATGGTATAAAGATGAATATAGGCAGTGTTGCATTGATAAATGTTTAACAACCAGTTCTCAAAAAATTAAATTAAAAACCAATATACATGTGTGTAGCATATTTTATTAATATAAAAGGTGCATAACACAATTTATAAATAATAATAATATATAGAATACTCTTTATTGCAAAATCATTATGGCCAATTGATTCTCACAGAATGATTTCATTGATTTTTGCTGAACTCTGGCATCTGTGGCCAGCCTACAGTTGCAACTGACAAATGAATGTGGTTTGTTAGTAATATCAGTTTGGTTGATATTTTCATTTAAGTTAAAGAGTCAGATGAAAGTGAAAAAAGGAAGAGAAATGGCAGAACTTCACGTGTTTGTCAATGCCTGAGTGACTTCTTCATTCACTACCGTACTGGTGTTTGAATATTGGGAGAATATTTCCTCCATTTTTTTGTGCTACTCACATTCTACACAAACATTTCTGTTTACTTTGCCATTTTCTCCATCACTTTCTTAGGTCTAGACAGTGAAAACAACAATATCAATTCCTTATCTGTAGTATTTTCTGATTTCCATGGTGTAAATATTCCCACTACTGCCACTTTTTTTTTTTTTT